>JAREIS010001411.1:0-23716 GCA_030060385.1 Muscicapa striata striata
AAAAAATCCCAAAATCCCCAAATTTTCCCTAAAACCTCCCCAAAATCCACAAATTTCCACTAAAACCTCCCCAAAATCCACAAATTTTGCCTTAAATCTCCCAAAAATCCCCAAATTTCTCCTAAAATCTCCCCAAAACCCCCAAATTTCTCCCAAAATCACCTCAAAACCCCAAATTTCCCTGAAATTTCCCGAAATACCCAAATTAGTCTGAAATCCCCAAATTTCCCCAAAATCCCCCAAAATCCCCAAATTTCCCGAATTTCCCAATTTCCCCAAAATCCCCCAAATTTCCCCAAATTTCCCCCAAATTTCCCAATTTCCCAAAATCCCCCAAATTTCCCCAAATAACCCAATTTCCATAAATTTCCCAAAATTTCCCAAATTCCCCCAAATTTCCCCGAATTTCCCACAAATTTCCCCGAATTTCCCATAAATTTCCCACAAATTTCCCCGAATTTCCCCCAAATATCCCCAAATTTCCCCCAAATTTCCCCAAATTTCCCTCAAATTTCCCTCAAATTTCCCCCAAATTTCCCCAAATTTCCCTCAAATTTCCCCTAAATTTCCCCGAATTTCCCCAAATATCCCCAAATTTCCCTCAAATTTCCCCCAAATTTCCCTCAAATTTCCCCAAATTTCCCCAAATTTCCCCAAATTTCCCCAAATTTCCCCCAAATTTCCCGACTCTCCGCAGCCCTGCTGAGCCCGGCCTGCGCCAGCCTGGTCCTGCAGGGGGCGCTCTCTGCCCTGCACCGCAGCCAATCCCCGTCCTGCTCCCGCTTCTGCCGCGCCCTGATTGGCTGCCTGGGCCGGGCTGGCCCCGCCCACCCGCAGAGGTGAGCGCTGATTGGCTGGGGGGTTCTGGGCTCTGATTGGCTGTGGGTACTGGGCTCTGATTGGCTGTGGGTGCTGGGCTCTGATTGGCTGTGGGGGCTGGGCTCTGATTGGCTGTGGGTGCTGGGCTCTGATTGGCTGGGGGGTTCTGGGCTCTGATTGGCTGTGGGTGCTGGGCTCTGATTGGCTGGGGGGTTCTGGGCTCTGATTGGCTGACTGGGCCAGGCCGGCCCCGCCCACCAGCAGAGGTGAGCGCTGATTGGCTGAGGGGTTCTAGGCTCTGATTGGCTGGGAACATCTTGAGCCTTTTTGGCCACACCCCTTCCTGTGATTGGCTGTCTTCTGCCCGGATGTGGGCGGAGCTCCAGTTGCCATTTCCTGATTGGCCGCTGTTCCGGATCCCTTTTCTCTGATTGGTCGTCCCTTCTCCTCCCCTCTCTCTCCCATTGGCCCAGCCCTCTGCTGACGTCACTGCAGGACCCCGCCCGCTCCCGCCTCCTGGAGGCCGCCATGACAGTGCTGGACCCCCAGGGGCTGCGGGAGCTCTTCCGGGATCACCTGAAAGGTCACGTGAGGGGCGTGGCCTCGCACCGAGTGGCCAATCACGGCCTGCAGCGCCTCCTGGACCACGCCCCCGAGGATGTGGTAGGCGGGGCTTGAGGGGGGAGGGGTTTAAAGGTGACAGATTTGAATTGGGCGGGGCTTAATGGTGGTTTGAAGGGATGTGGCTTAAAGGGGAGGGGTCAGAGGGGGTGTGGCTTAAAGGGGAGGGGTCTGGGGTGGGGCTTAAAGGGGAGGGGTGTGGCTAGAAGGGGAGGGGTCTGAAGGGGTGGGGCTTAAAGGGGAGGGGTCTAAAAAGAATATAATTGGCTGGATAGGTGGTGGGCGGGGCTTAGTGGGATTTTGGGCGTGGCTTGGATATGTTAAGGAGGAGTGGGTGGGGCTTAAGGAAGAATCTCATTGGTTGAGAGAATAGTGGGAGGGGCTTAAACTGATACAAACAAGAATGGGCGGGGCTCAGATGAATTATTTTATTGGAGCGCCGTAACGATTGGCCGGGCGGGGTTTGATGGGCGTGGCCGAGCTCAGGTGGGCGTGGCCAGCTCTTGCCCCGCCCCCACAGGTACAGGAAGTGCTGTCGGAGCTGGGCCCCGCCCTGGAGGAGCCGCTGGCCCGGGGCCACCCCGGGGTGGCCATCGCCCTGCTGGGGGCGGCCCAGCGCCACCCCCGGCTGCAGGGGGACACCCTGCGCTGCCTCTTCCAGGTGGGACACGCCCCTTTCCCCGCTAAGCCACGCCCACTTCCGGTTTAGCCACACCCACTCTGTCTTAAATGCTGTCATGTTTTGCTTAAGCCACGCCCACTTTCTAAGCACTGCGCTGCCTCTTCCAGGTGGGACACGCCCCCTTCCCCGCTAAGCCACGCCCACTTCCGGTTTAGCCACACCCACTTTGTCTTAAACACTGTCCTGTTTTGCTTAAGCCACGCCCACTTTCTAAGCCTTGCCTCATTTAGGCCACGCCTCTTTCCCCAAAGCTCCTCCTCTTCAAGCCACGCCCCTTTCCCAATTAAACTCCACCCTGCTTTAGGCCCCACCCACTTTTCATATTTAAATGAAGTCTCCACCCCTTTTTGGCCACACCCCTTTCCTAATTAAACTCCATACTAATTTAGGCTTTTAATATGAAAAATAAGCCACACCCCTTTTCTAAGCCACACCCATCTTTTGGCCACACCCATTTCCTCAAAGCCACACCCCTTCCCAATAAAATCTCCACCGTTTTAGGCCCCACCCACTTTTAATTAAGCCACACCCTTTTTATTTGTAAGCCACACCCATTTTAGGCCACACCTATATTTGACATGCACTTTAAGCCACGCCCCTTTGATTTATAAGCCACGCCCACTTTAGGCCACACCCATTTTCCTAAAGCTCTGTCCCTTTTAGGCCCCACCCCTTTTAAGCCTCACCCCTTAACTACAAGACCCCGCCCATTTTTAAACCCCACCCCTTTCCCTAAATCCCTCCCCCTTTAAGCCACACCCATTTAAGCCCCACCCCTTTTCCCATCAGGCCTTGCGCTGCTGGGCCCCGCCCAAGCACCCCCAGTGCCTCATTGCTCTGGCCCAGCTCCGCCCCCTGGGGGGCGGGGACAGCGACAGAGAGGGGGCGGAGCCTGAGGTAAGGGGGCGGGGCTTAAAGGGTGGGGTTAAAGTGGGTGGGGCTTAAAGTGGGAGGGGCTTGGGATGGTTTAAAGTGGGAGGGGCTTAAGGGGTGGGGCTTGAAGTGGGTGTGGTTTAAGGGGTGGGGCTTGAAGTGGGAGGGGCTTAAGGGGTGGATTTAAAAGGGGTTAAGGGGTGGGGCTTAAAGTGGGAGGGGCTTAGGGGTGAAGTTTAAGGTGGGGCATAAGGGGCAGGGTTTAAAGTGGGAGGGGCTTAAGGGGTGGGGTTTAAAGTGGGAGGGGTTAAAAGTGGGTGGGGTTTAAGGGGTGGGGCTTGAAGTGGGAGGGGCTTAAGGGGTGAAGATTAAGGTGGGACTTAAGGGGTGGGGTTAAATGTGGGAGGGTTTAAGGGTGGGGCTTAAAGTGGGTGGGGTTTAAGGGGTGGGGTTTAAAGTGGGAGGGGCTTAAAGGGTGGGGTTTAAAGTGGGAGGGGCTTAAAGGGTGGGGTTAAATGTGGGTGGGGTTTAAGGGGTGGGATTTAAAGTGGGAGGGGCTTAAAGGGTGGGGTTAAATGTGGGTGGGGTTTAAGGGGCAGGGTTTAAAGTGGGAGGGGCTTAAAGGGTGGGGTTAAAAGTGGGTGGGGTTTAAGGGGTGGGGCTTGAAGTGGGAGGGGCTTAACAGGCAGAGTTTAAGGTAGGTGGGGCTTAAGGGATGGAGGTTGGTGTGGGCGTGGCCTAAAAGGGGCGTGGCCTAAAAGGGGCGTGGCCTAAAAGGGGCGTGGCCTTCTCAATCATTTTTTCCCATTATTTGATTTTAACTCAGGTTTTTTTTCTTTTCTTTCCTGTTTGTTTTTTTTCTTTTTCCCAATCCCGATTTCCTTTATTTTTTCCGCAATTTCCTCGATTTCCTCCCCCAAAATTCCATTTGTTTCTCCCTCAAATTCTCTTTATTTCCCCTGAAAATTCTCTTTATTTTTTGCCCCAAATCCCCATTTTTCCCCAAAAAATTACCTTTATTTTCCACACAAAATTCCCTTTATTTTCTCCGCCAAAATTCCCTTTATTTCCTCACAAAATCCCCTAAAATTCCCATTATACCCCCCCAAAATCCCCATTTTTCCATAATAAAATTCCCATTTTTTCCCAATAAAACCCCCATATTTTCCCCAATAAAATTCCCATTTTTTCCCAATAAAACCCCCATATTTTCCTCTATAAAATTTTGATTTTTTCCCAATAAAATTCCCATTTTTTCCCAATAAAATTCGTAATTTTTCCCAATAACATCCCCATATTTTCCCAATAAAACCCCCATATTTTCCCCAATAAAATTCCCATTTTTTCCCAATAAACCCCCCACATTTTCCCCAATAAAATCCCCAATTTTTCCCAATAAAATTCCCAATTTTTTCCCAATAAAACCCCCACATTTTCCCCAATAAAATTCCCAATTTTTCCCAAAAAAATTCATAATTTTTCCCAATTAAATTCCCATTTTTTCCCAATAAAACTCCCACATTTTCCCCAATAAAATTCCCATTTTTTCCCAATAAACCCGCCATACTTTCCTCTATAAAATTTTGATTTTTTCCCAATAAAACCCCCATTTTTTCCCAAAAAAATTCATAATTTTTCCCCAATAAAATCCCCAATTTTTCCCAATAAAACCCCCAAATTTCCCATTTCCCAGCCCCTTCCCCCCGTGTCCCTCTGGGGGTCCCTGGCCCTGCAGCTCCTGCTCCAATTCCGGGACCCCTCCCCAATTCTGGGGTCCCTCCTGGCCCTGCCCCCCCCGGGGCTGCTGGGGCTGGCCCGAGCCCCCGGGAGCCGCCTCTGGGACCAAATTTTGGGCTCCCAAAAATCCCCAAAAGCGCCGGAGCCGCCTCCTCGGAAAATCCAGGTACCCCCAAAATCCCAAATGGGTTTGGGGAAAAAAATGAAAATTTGGAAAAAAATCCCATTTTAGGGAAAAAAATCTGATTTTTAGGTGTTTTTGGCCAAAAAATCTTAATTTTGAAGGTGTTTTTGGCAAAAAAAATCCCAGTTTGTACCCCCAAAATCCCAAATGGTTTTAGGAGAAAAAAAATGGAAATTTGGGAAAAAAAAAAAGAAAATTTGGGAAAAAAATCCCATTTTTAGTGGAAAAAATCTGATTTTTTAGGTGTTTTTTGGCCAAATAAATCTTAATTTTGAAGGTGTTTTTTAGCAAAAAAATCCCAGTTTGTACCCCCAAAATCCCAAATGGTTTTGGGGAAAAAAATGAAAATTTGGGAAAAAAAATCCCATTTTTAGGGAAAAAAAATGAAAGTTTGGGGAAAAAAATCTGATTTTTAAGAGAAAAAAATCTGATTTTTAAAGTGTTTTTGGCAAAATTTTTGAATTTTTCAGAAAAAAAATCTCAGTTTGTGCCCCAAAAATGCCAAATGGTTTTGTGCAGAAAAAAAAAGAAAATTAATTTTTTTCTAGATTTGGAGTGAATTTTGCTATAAATTTTTTTTTTTTTTTTTTAATTTTTTGAGGTAATTCTGGGCTAATTTTGGGCTAATTTTGGGCTAATTTGTGGGGTGAATTTTGGGTGAATTTTGGTACAAATTTTGGCAATTTAAAAAAAAATTTTTTTGAGATAATTGGGATAATTCTGGAGTGAATTTTGGGTGAATTTTGGGATTTTTTTGGAGACAATTTTGAGATAATTTTGGATTAATTTTGATTTATTTTTGTGGCAATTTAAGGTAAATTTTGCTATAATTTTTTTTTTTTTTTTAATTTTTTGGGCTAATTTTGGGCTACTTTGTGCTGTGAATTTTGGGTGAATTTTGGGGATAATCTTGGGGTTTTTTGGGGACAATTTTGAGATAATTTTGGATTAATTTTGGTTTATTTTTGTGGCGATTTAAGGTAAATTTTGCTATAATTTTTTTTTTTTTTTTAATTTTTTGGGATAATTTTGGGCTAATTTTGGGCTAACTTGTGCTGTGAATTTTGGGTGAATTTTGGGGATAATCTTGGGGTTTTTTGGAGACAATTTTGAGATAATTTTGGGTTAATTTTGATTTATTTTCGTGGAGATTTAAGGTAAATTCTGCTATAAATTTTTTTTTTTTTTTTTAATTTTTTGGGATAATTTTGGGCTAATTTTGGGCTAACTTGTGCTGTGAATTTTGGGTGAATTTTGGGGATAATCTTGGGGTTTTTTGGAGACAATTTTGAGATAATTTTGGATTAATTTTGATTTATTTTTGTGGCGATTTAAGGTAAATTGTGCTATAAATTTTTTTTTAATTTTTGGGATAATTTTGGGCTAATTTTGGGCTACTTTGTGCTGTGAATTTTGGGTGAATTTTGGGGATAATCTTGGGGTTTTTTGGGGACAATTTTGAGATAATTTTGGGTTAATTTTGATTTATTTTAGTGGTAATTTAAGGTAAATTTTGCTATAATTTTTTTTTTTTTTTTAATTTTTTGGACTAATTTTGTGCTAATTTTGGGCTAATTTCTGATGTAAATTTTGGGTGAATTTTGTCATTTTTTGGGTTTTTTCCAGGGTCACTGGCTGCTGCTGGCCCTGGACCGCAGCGGGAGCCGAGTGCTGGACACGGCCTGGGCCACCAGTGACGTCATCCAGCGAGCCAAGATGGCCGCCGAGCTCGGTATTGGGGCAAATTCCTGCGATTTTGGGAAAATTTGGGCAAAATTTACAAAATTTGGGTGATTTTAGTTGATTTTAGAGGGAATTTTGGGGGTTTTTTTGGAGGTTTTGGGCCAGCAGTGACATCATCCAAGATGGCCGCCGAGCTCGGTATTGGGGCAAATTCCGGCGATTTTGGGAAAATTTGGGCAGAATTTACAAAATTTGGGGGGTTTTAGAGGGAATTTTGGGGGATTTTTTTGGAGGTTTTGGGCCAGCAGTGACGTCATCCAAGATGGCCGCCGAGCTCGGTATTGGGGCAAATTCCTGAGATTTTGGGAAAATTTGGGCAAAATTTACAAAATTTGGGTGATTTTAGTGGATTTTAGAGGGAATTTTGGGGGATTTTCTGGAGATTTTGGGGAAGCAGTGACGTCATCCAAGATGGCCGCCGAACTCGGTATTGGGGCAAATTCTATCGATTTTGGGGAAATTTGGGCAAAATTTATAAAATTCGGGTGATTTTAGTTGATTTCAGAGGGAATTTTGGGGGTTTTTTTGGAGGTTTTGGGCCACCAGTGACGTCATCCAAGATGGCCGCCGAGCTCGGTATTGGGGCAAATTCCTGAGATTTTGGGAAAATTTGGGCAGAATTTACAAAATTTGGGTGATTTTAGGAGACTTTAGAGGGAATTTTGGGGGATTTTTGGGGGGATTTTGGGCCAGCAGTGACGTCATCCAAGATGGCCACCGAGCTCCGTATTGGGGCAAATTCTATCGATTTTGGGGAAATTTGGGCAAAATTTATAAAATTCGGGTGATTTTAGTTGATTTCAGAGGGAATTTTGGGGGTTTTTTTGGAGGTTTTGGGCCACCAGTGACGTCATCCAAGATGGCCGCCGAGCTCGGTATTGGGGCAAATTCCGGCGATTTTGGGAAAATTTGGGCAAAATTTACAAAATTTGGGTGATTTTAGTTGATTTTAGAGGGAATTTTGGGGAATTTTTTGGAGGGTTTTGGGCCAGCAGTGACGTCATCCAGCGAGCCAAGATGGCCGCCGAGCTCGGTATTGGGGCAAATTCCAGCAATTTTGGGAAATTTTGGGCAAAATTTAAAAAATTTGGGGGGTTTTAGAGGGAATTTTGGGGGATTTTTTGGAGGGTTTTGGGGAAGCAGTGGCGTCATCCAAGATGGCCGCCGAGCTCGGTATTGGGGGCAAATTCAGCGATTTTGGGGAAATTTGGGCAGAATTTACAAAATCTGGGGGTTTTAGAGGGAATTTGGGGTATTTTTAGGAGGTTTTGGGCCAGCAGTGACGTCATCCAAGATGGCCGCCGAGCTCGGTATTGGGGCAAAATTGTAAAATTTTGGGAAAATTTGGGCAAAATTTACAAAATTTGGGTGATTTTAGTTGATTTTAGAGGGAATTTTGGGGGTTTTTTTGGAGGTTTTGGGGAAGCAGTGACGTCATCCAAGATGGCCGCCGAGCTCAGTATTGGGGCAAATTCCTGAGATTTTGGGAAAATTTGGGCAAAATTTACAAAATTTGGGGGGTTTTAGAGGGAATTTTGGGGGTTTTTTTGGAGATTTTGGGCCAGCAGTGATGTCATCCAAGATGGCCGCCAAGCTCGGTATTGGGGCAAATTCCAGCAATTTTGGAAAAATTTGGGCAGAATTTACAAAATTTGGGTGATTTTAGGAGATTTCAGAGGGAAATTTGGGGGATTTTTGGGGGGTTTTGGGCCAGCAGTGACGTCATCCAAGATGGCCGCCGAGCTCAGTATTGGGGCAAATTCCGGCGATTTTGGGAAAATTTGGGCAAAATTTACAAAATTTGGGTGATTTTGGGGGGTTTTAAAGGAGATTTTGGGGGATTTTTTGGGGGGGTTTTGGCCAGCAGTGACGTCATCCAAGATGGCCGCCGAGCTCAGTATTGGGGCAAATTCCGGCGATTTTGGGAAAATTTGGGCAAAATTTACAAAATTCGGGTGATTTTAGTTGATTTTAGAGGGAATTTTGGGGAATTTTTTGAGATTTTGGGCCAGCAGTGACATCATCCAAGATGGCCGCCGAGCTCGGTATTGGGGCAAATTCCTGCGATTTTGGGAAAATTTGGGCAAAACTTACAAAATTTGGGTGATTTTAGGAGATTTTAGAGAGAATTTTGGGGAATTTTTTTGAGATTTTGGGGAAGCAGTGACGTCATCCAAGATGGCCGCCGAGCTCAGAATTGGGGCAAAATTGTGAGATTTTGGGAAAATTTGGGCAAAATTTAAAAAATTTGGGGGGTTTTAGAGGGAATTTTGGGGGATTTTTTGGAGGGTTTTGGGGAAGCAGTGACGTCATCCAAGATGGCCGCCGAGCTCGGTATTGGGGCAAATTCCTGCGATTTTGGGAAAATTTGGGCAAAATTTACAAAATTTGGGTGATTTTAGTTGATTTTAGAGGGAATTTTGGGGAATTTTTTTGAGATTTTGGGCCAGCAGTGACGTCATCCAAGATGGCCACCGAGCTCGGTGTTGGGGCAAATTCCTGCGATTTTGGGAAAATTTGGGCAAAATTTACAAAATTTGGGTGATTTTAAGAGATTTTAGAGGGAAATTTGGGGGATTTTTGGGGGCATTTTGGGCCAGCAGTGACGTCATCCAAGATGGCCGCCGAGCTCGGTATTGGGGCAAATTCCTGAGATTTTGGGAAAATTTGGGCAAAATTTACAAAATTTGGGTGATTTTAGTTGATTTTAGAGGGAAATTTGGGGGTTTTTTTGGAGATTTTGGGCCACCAGTGACGTCATCCAAGATGGCCGCCGAGCTCAGTATTGGGGCAAATTCCGGCGATTTTGGGAAAATTTGGGCAAAATTTACAAAATTTGGGTGATTTTAGGAGATTTTAGAGGGGAATTTTGGGGAATTTTTTGGAGATTTTGGGCCAGCAGTGACGTCATCCAAGATGGCCACCGAGCTCGGTATTAGGGCAAATTCCGGCGATTTTGGGAAAATTTGGGCAGAATTTACAAAATTTGGGGGTTTTAGAGGAATTTTGGGGGATTTTTTGGAGGTTTTGGGCCAGCAGTGGCGTCATCCAAGATGGCGCGAGCTCGGTATTGGGGCAAATTCCTGCGATTTTGGGAAAAATTGGGCAAAATTTACAAAATTCGGGTGATTTTAGTTGATTTTAGAGGGAATTTTGGGGGTTTTGGAGGTTTTTGGCCAGCAGTGACGTCATCCAAGATGGCCGCCGAGCTCGGTATTGGGGCAAATTCCTGAGATTTTGGGAAAATTTGGGCAAAATTTACAAAATTTGGGTGATTTTAGTTGATTTTAGAGGGAAATTCGGGGGATTTTTGGGGGGATTTTGGGCCAGCAGTGACGTCATCCAAGATGGCCGCCGAGCTCCGTATTGGGGCAAATTCCTGAGATTTTGGGAAAATTTGGGCAAAATTTACAAAATTTGGGTGATTTTAGTTGAGTTTAGAGGGAATTTTGGGGGTTTTTTTGGAGGTTTTGGGCCAGCAGTGACGTCATCCAAGATGGCTGCCGAGCTCGGTATTGGGGCAAATTCCTGCGATTTTGGGAAAATTTGGGATTTTGGGGGAAAATTTGGGAATTTTTAGGAATATTTTGGGTTCTTTTGGGGGGTTTTTAAGGAGGATTTTTGGGTTATTTTGGGCAAATTTTGGAGTTTTTTTAGGGAGAATTTTTGGGTTATTTTGGGCTGGTTTTAAGGAAGATTTTTGGGGTTTTTTGGGTTATTTGGGGCTTATTTCAGAGCAGATTTTTGGGTTATTTTGGATTTATTTTGGGGGGAATTTTTGGGTTATTTTGGGCTGTTTTTTGGGCAGATTTTGAGGTTTTTTTGGGTTATTTTGAGCTGTTTTTTGGGCAGATTTTGGGGTTTTTTGGGTTATTTTGGGCTGTTTTTAAGGCAGATTTTTGGGTTATTTTGGGTTTAATTTATGGAGAATTTTTGGGTTATTTTGGGCTGTTTTTAAGGCAGATTTTTGGATTATTTTGGGTTATTTCGGGTCCATTTAAGGGCAGATTTTTGGGGGTTTTTGGGTTATTTTGGATTTATTTTAGGGGGAATTTCTGGGTTATTTTGAGTTTATTTCAGAGCAGATTTTTGGGTTATTTTGGATTACTTTAGGTTTATTTTTGGGTTATTTTGGGTTTATTTCAGACCAGATTTTTAGGTTATTTTGGATTATTTTAGGTTTATTTTTGGGTTATTTTGAGTTTATTTTAGGGCAGATTTTTGGGTTATTTTGGATTATTTTATGTTTATTTTTGGGTTATTTTGGGTTTATTTCAGGGCAGATTTTTGGGTTATTTTGGATTATTTTGGGTTTATTTTTGGGTTATTTTGAGTTTATTTTAGGGCAGATTTTTGGATTATTTTGGGTTTATTTTTGGGTTATTTTGGGTTTATTTCAGAGCAGATTTTTGGGTTATTTTGGATTATTTTAGGTTTATTTTTGGGTTATTTTGGGTTTATTTCAGAGCAGATTTTTGGGTTATTTTGGATTATTTTAGGTTTATTTTTGGGTTATTTTGAGTTTATTTCAGAGCAGATTTTTGGGTTATTTTGGATTATTTTAGGTTTATTTTTGGGTTATTTTGGGTTTATTTCAGAGCAGATTTTTGGGTTATTTTGAATTATTTTGGGTTTATTTTTGGGTTATTTTGGGCTGTTTTTAGCACAGATTTTTGGATCATTCCAGGTTAATTCCCGCTCAGCTTTTCTCTTTTTTTTTTTTTCCTTTTGCCCTAAATTTGGTTTTTTCCCCCCAAATTCCAGCCCCCCACCTGCCCCAGCTGCTGCGGGACCCCCTCGGCCGCGGCGTCGCCCGAAATTTGGGGCTGGAGCTGTTCCGGAGGGACCGGGCGGGGTGGGAGGGGCTGCAGAGGGGGGCGGGGCCAAAGAGGGGGCGGGGCCAAAGGGGAGGTGGTGACCCCTCCCCTTTTAATTTAGCTGTAATTAAAACTTAATTATTTTTAATTTTTGGGGTCTCATTTTAACTGAAATTTGGGGCTGGAGCTGTTCCGGAGGGACCGGGCCGGGTGGGAGGGGCTGCAGAGGGGGGCGGGGCCAAAGAGGGGGCGGGGCCAAAGAGGGGGCGGGGCCTGAGCTGACCCCACCCCCTTTTAATTTAGCTGTAATTAAAACTTAATTATTTTTAATTTTTTTTTTGTGTCATTTTAACTGAAATTTGGGGCTGGAGCTGTTCCGGAGGGACCGGGCCGGGTGGGAGGGGCTCCAGCAGGGGGCGGGGCCAAAGAGGGGGCGGGGCCTGAGCTGACCCCTCCCCTTTTAATTTATCTGTAATTAAAACTTAATTATTTTTGTCATTTTTTTGGGTGTAATTTTATCTGAAATTTGGGGCTGGAGCTGTTCCAGTGGGAGGGGCTGCAGCGGGGGGCGGGGCCAAAGGGGCGTGGCCAGCTCTGACCACACCCCTTTTAATTTATCTGTAATTAAAACTTTATTATTTTTTAATTTTTTGGTGTCAATTGAAACAGAATTTGGGGCTGGAGCTGTTTGGGTGGGGCCAGGGGGGCGTGGCCAGCTCTGACACCGCCCCTTTTCATTAATCTGTAATTAAGCCTGCTCTGACCCGCCCCCAAAATATCCCAGACCCTGCCCTTTTTATTATATTTGTAATCAAAATTTTATTATTTTTGTCTTTTTTGGGGGTTTTTTTAATTGTCAATTTAGGTGAAAGGGGCGTGGCTTAGTGGGCGTGGCTTGTCAAAAAAGGGGCGTGGTCAAAGGAAACCTAATTGAGAAGGGGCGTGGCTTAATGGGAAAGGGGAGGAGCCAATGGTTCATTATTAGGGTGTGGCTTAAATGGGTGTGGCTTAATGAAGGGCATGGCTTCATTTTAGGGGAATTTGGGCGTGGCTTAATGAAAATGGGATGGAACTTATGTGTGGGCGTGGCTAGAAGCAAAGGGGCGGGGCTTGGGTTGAGGCAAAATGGGCGGGGTTTAATGGGAGTGGGCGGGGTTTAGTCGGTGTGGGCAGGGTTTAAGATGAAGTGGGCGTGGTTTTGGGAGTGGACGGGGTTTAATGTGAAGTGGGCGTGGCTAAAGGGAAGTGGGTGGGGTTTATGAGTTGGGCTTAAAGGGGAGTGGACGGGGCTTAAAGGGGTGGGCAGAGTTAAGAGTGGGTGGGGCTTGAGGGCAGTGGGGGGTTTGAATGGGAGTGGGCGGGGTTTAAAAAGGAAGGGGCGGTGTTTAAAGGGCAGTGGGCGGGGTTAAAGACGAAGCGGGTGGGGTTTAATTGAGTGGGCGGGGTTTCAGTGGGTGGGGTTTGAGGGGAAGTGGGCGGGGTTTAAAGGGCAGTGGGGCGGGGTTTAAGGGCTTCGGGTGGGGTTTGTTGGCTTTAAGCCGGGTTTATTGGCAAAGGGGCGTGTCCTGTAAAGGGGGGCGGGGTTTATTGATAAAAGGCGTGTCCCAGGCAGGAGGGGTTTATTGATAAAGGGGCGTGTCCCTGTAAGGGGGGCGGGGTTTATTGATAAAGGGGCGTGTCCCGGGCAGGGGGCGGGGTTTATTGATAAAGGGGCGTGTCCTAGTGAAGGGGGCGGGGTTTATTGATAAGGGGCGTGTCCCTGATGGGGGCGGGGTTTATTGATAAAGGGGCGTGTCCCTGATGGGGGCGGGGTTTATTGATAAAGGGGCGTGTCCCTGTAAGGGGGGCGGGGTTTATTGATAAAGGGGCGTGTCCCGGGGTGGGGCGGGGTTTATTGATAAAGGGGCGTGTCCCGGGCAGAGGCAGGGTTTATTGATAAAGGGCGTGTCCCGGGGTGGGGGCGGGGTTTATTGATAAAGGGGCGTGTCCCAGGCAGGGGGCGGGGTTTATTGATAAAGGGCGTGTCCCTGATGGGGCGGGGTTTATTGATAAAGGGGCGTGTCCCATAAAGGGGCGGGGTTTATTGATAAAGGGCGTGTCCCGGGCAGGGGCGGGGTCACGCCCCTCCCCCGCGGCTCTGGGGTCCCTCCAGCAGCGGCCGCAGCGCCCCCGAGAGGCCGAGCAGGGCCTGGCCCAGGGCCCGGGTCAGAGCGGCCACGGCGCGGAGCAGCTCCTGGGGGAAATGGGGTCAGGGACAGGGAAAACACCCGAAACCGGCCAGGAAACAGCCGGAAACAGCCGGAAACGGCCGGAAACAGCCAAAAAACAGCCGGAAACAGCCGGAAACGGCCAAAAAACAGCCGGAAATGGCAAAAAAAAGCCGGAAACACCCAAAAAACAGCCGGAAACGGCCAGAAACGGCCAAAAAACAGCCGGAAACACCCAAAAACAGCCGGAAACAGCCGGAAATGGCCAAAAAACAGTCGGAAACACCCATAAAACAGCCGGAAACGGCCGGAAACGGCCAAAAAACAGCCGGAAATGGCAAAAAAAAAAGCCGGAAACACCCCAAAAACAGCCGGAAACAGCCAAAAAACACCCCAAATCAGCCAAAAACCAGCCGGAAACACCCGAAAAACAGCCTGAAAAACCCCAAAACCACCCAAAAAAACCCAAATCAGCCCAAAAAAAAACCCCAAAACACCCCAAACACCCCAAAATCACCCCCCAAGAAATCCCCAAATCGGCCCAAAAAAAACCCCCCAAAATCACCCTAAAAAACCCCCTAAAAGTTGCTTTTTTTGGGAGTGATTTTGGGGTGATTCAGGGTTGATTTTTGGGGTGAATCCCGGCGCTTTTGGGGCAGATTTTCGATGATTCAGGTGAGATTTTGGGGTGATTTTTGGGGTGAATCGAGGCGATTTCGGGGCTGATTTTTGGCTGATTCAGATGAGATTTTTTGGGGTGAATCCCGGCGATTTCAGGGCTGATTTTTGGGTGATTCAGATAAGATTTTTTTGGGGTGAATCCCGGCGATTTCAGGGCAGATTTTGGGGTGAATCCCGGCGTTTTTGGTGCTGATTTTGGGATGATTCAGATGAGATTTTTGGGTTGAATCCCGGCAGTTTTCGGGGTGGATTTTTGGGGTGAATCCCGACGATTTCGGGTCTGATTTTTGGGATGATTCAGGTTAGATTTTTGGGGTGATTTTGGGTTGAATCCCGGCGGTTTTGGGGGTGGATTTTTGGGGTGAATCCGGCGATTTCAGGGCTGATTTTTGGCTGATTCAGTTGAAATTTTTGGGGTGAATCCCGGCAGTTCTGGGGCTGATTTTGGGTGATTCAGGTGAGATTTTGGGGTGATTTTTGGGGTGAATTGGGGCAATTTTGGGGTCGATTTTGGGATGATTCAGGTGAGATTTTTGGGGGAATCCTGGCGGTTTTGGGTTGATTTTTGGGGTGAATCCCAGAGATTTCGGGGCTAATTTTGGGATGATTCAGGTGAGATTTTGGGTTGATTTTTGGGGTGAATCGAGGCAATTTTGGGTCTGGTTTTTGGGACGATTCAGAGGAGATTTTTTGGGGGGAATCCTCGCGGTTTTGGGGTGGATTTTTGGGGTGAATCCCGGCGATTTCAGGGCAGATTTTGGGGTGAATCCCGGCGTTTTTGGTGCTGATTTTGGGTGATTCAGGTGAGATTTTTGGGGTGAATCCCGACAGTTTCAGGGCTGATTTTTGGCTGATTCAGATGAAATTTTTGGGGTGAATCCCGGCAGTTCTGGGGCTGATTTTGGGACGATTCAGGTGAGATTTTTAAGGTGAATCCCGGTGGTTTTGGGGTCGATTTTTGGGGTGAATCCCGGCGATTTTGGGGTAGATTTTGGGGCTGATTTTGGGATGATTCAGGTGAGATTTTGGGTTGAGTTTTGGGGTGAATCCCGGCGATTTCGGGGCTGAATTTGGGCTGATTCAGATGAGATTTTTGGGGTGAATCCCGGCGATTTTGGGGCTGATTTCGGGGCTGATTTTGGGATGATTCAGATGAGATTTTTGGGGTGAATCCCAGAGATTTTGGAGTCGATTTTTGGGGTGAATCCCGGCGATTTTAGGGCCGATTTTTGGGGTGAATCCCGGCGATTTTGGAGTTGATTTTTGGGGTGAATCCCGTCGGTTTCAGCGCAGATTTTGGGGGGATTTTGGGGGTTACCTGAGCAGCCGCTCGGGGCCCAGCCCCCAGGTCCCAGCAACCCCGGATCTGCCGAGGCGGGCCGCCCCGGGGTCGCCCTCGGCCACCAACAGCGAGATCCGGGCCAGCTCGGGGAGGCGGCCAGGACCCCCAAAAATCCCAGCGGGGGCCTGGGGAGAGCGGGGAGGGTCAGAGACACCATTTGGGGGATTTTAGGGGGGATTTGGGGGATTTTGGGGGATTTTGGGATTTTTGGGGTGGTTTGAGGATTTTGGGGGATTTTGGGGATTTTGGGGGATTTTGGGGATTTTTGGGGGATTTTGGGGATTTTGGGGGATTTTGGGGATTTTGGGGATTTTGGGGATTTTGGGGATTTTGGGGGATTTTTGGGGATTTTGGGGATTTTGAGGATTTTGGGGGATTTTGGGGGATTTTGGGGGGATTTTTGGGATTTTTTTGGGGTGGTTTGGGGATTTTGGGGGATTTCTGGGGATTTTGGGGATTTTGGGGGATTTTGGGGGTTTTGGGATTTTTGGGGGATTTTGGGGATTTTGGGGATTTTGAGGGATTTTGGGGATTTTGGGGGATTTTGGGGATTTTGGGGATTTTTGAGGATTTTGGGGGGATTTTTTGGGGGATTTTTGGGGGGATTTTTGGGGGATTTTGGGGGGATTTTTTGGGGGATTTTGGAGGGATTTTGGGGGGATTTTTGGGATATTTTAGGACAGTTCTGGACGGATTTTCGGGGAATTTTAGAGGATTTTTGGCATTACTTTTTGGATATTTTGAAATTATTTTTTTGGATATTTTGGGCTGATTTTTTGGGATATTTTGGGCTGATTTTTTTGAGATATTTTGGGCTGAATTTTGGGATATTTTAGAGGATTTTTGGGATATTTTGGGACATTTTTGGGGATATTTTGGGATATTTTTGGGGGATATTTCTGGGGATATTTTGGGATATTTTTGGCTGATTTTTTTGGGATATTTTTGGCTGATTTTTGGGATATTTTGGGCTGATTTTTTGGAAATTTTGGGCTGATTTTTGGGATATTTTGGGCTGATTTTTTGGTATATTTTAGAGGATTTTTTGGATATTTTGGGATTATTTTGGGGATATTTTGGGCTGATTTTTGGGATATTTTGGGCTGATTTTTTTTTATATTTTTGGCTGATTTTTGGGATATTTTGGGCTGATTTTTTGGGATATTTTGGGCTGATTTTTGGGATATTTTGGGATTATTTTTTGGGTTGAATTCGGAGGATTTTGGGATATTTTTTGGGGGATTTTGGGGTCTCACCCGGGGGGGCTCCCAGCGCTGCCCCTCCCCCAGCGCCTGCAGGGGGGTGTGGGGGGGGAGGGTCCCAAAAAACTCCTCGGTCTCCACCAGGGTCCCGTCCTCGGCCACCACCAGCGAGAGGGGGAGGGGCAGCCCCAGCGCAGCCCCGGCCTGGGGGGGCGGGGCGAGAATTTGGGGATTTTGGGGGGATTTTAGGGTGATTTTGGGGGGATTTGGGGTGATTTTGGGGGGATTTGGGGGGATTTGGGGGAATTTGGAGGATTTTGAGGGGAAATTTGGAGGATTTTGGGAAGATTTTGGGGATTTTGGGGAGATTTGGGGGAATTTTGGGGGGATTTTGGGGGGAATTTGGGTGATTTTGGGGGGAATTTGGGGGAATTTTGGGGCGATTTGGGGGGGATTTTGGGGGGATTTTGGGGGGGGGATTTGGGGATTGTGAGGGGGATTTTGGGGGGGAATTTGGGGGATTTTGGGGAGATTTTGGGGAGATTTTGGGGTGATTTTGTAGGAATTTTTGGTGATTTTGGGAAGATTTTGGGGATTTTGGGGAGATTTTTGGGGAATTTGGGAGGAATTTTGGGGGATTTTGGGAGATTTTGGGGGAATTTTGGGGGAATTTTGGGGGAATTTTGGGATATTTTGTGGATTTTGGGGAGATTTGGGGGAATTTGGGAGGATTTTGGGGGATTTTGGGGGGATTTTGGGAGGAATTTTGGGGAGATTTTCGGGGGATTTGGGAGGAATTTTGGAGCAAATTGGAGGAATTTGGGAAAGGATTTGGGGAGTTTTAGGAAGATTTAATTGGCGTTAATTAATCGGTTTTTAACGGAGTTAATTAATTAATTGGCGTTAATTAACCAGGGGATTAACCGGTTCAATAATTAATCGGGGTTAATCAACCCGGGTTTAAATAATTAATTCGCGTTGATTGATGACGTTTAAAGGGGTTGATTGATTAATTAATTAGCGCTAATTAATTACCTGTTCTTGGAGCTCCTTCAGGGTTCCCGCCAGGACCCCCCGGGGCCGCCCCTCCCCCCCTTGTGGGAGGAGCCAAAAGGGCCGGGCCGGGGGGGGGAGGGGCGGGGGGGGGAGGGGCCCCAAAGGCGGCGGGAAACGGAGCTGGGGGAGGGGAGGGGCGGGGTGAGAGAGACCCCCAAAAATACCCAAAAACACCCCGAAAATGGACCTCAAAATAGCCCAAAAATAACCCTCAAAATAACCCAAAAATAGCCCAAAAATAACCCAAAAATTAACCCAAAAATAGCCCAAAAATAACCCCAAAAATAACCAAAAAATAGCCCAAAAATAGCCCAAAAAACCCCGAAAATAACCCAAAAATAGCCCCAAAAATGGCCCAAAAATAACCCAAAAATAGCCAAAAAATTAACCCAAAAATAGCCCAAAAATTAACCCAAAAATAGACCAAAAATAGCCCAAAAATAGCGCAAAAATAGCCCAAAAAAACCCCAAAAATAGCCCGAAAACAGCCCAAAAATAACCCAAAAATTGACCAAAAATAGCCCCAAAAATAGCCCAAAAATAACCCAAAAATAGCCCCAAAATTAACCCCAAAAATAACCCAAAAATAGCCCAAAAATAACTCCAAAAATAACCCAAAAATAGCCCAAAAATAACCCAAGAACAGCCCGAAAATAACCCAAAAATAGCCCCAAAATAACCCAAAAATAACCCAAAAATAGCCCAAAAATAACCCCAAAAATAACCAAAAAATAGGCGAAAAATAGCCCAAAAATAGCCCAAAAAACCCCGAAAATAACCCAAAAATAGCCCCAAAAATGACCCAAAAATAGACCAAAAATAGCCCAAAAATAGCCCAAAAACACCCCGAAAATGGACCCCAAAATAGCCCGAAAACAGCCTAAAAATAACCCAAAAATGGACCCCAAAATAACCCCAAAATAACCCAAAAATAACCCAAAAACAGCCCGAAAATAACCCAAAAATAACCCAAAAATAACCCCAAAATAACCCAAAAATAACCCAAAAATAGCCCAAAAATAACCCAAAAATAGCCCCAAAAATAACCAAAAATAACCCAAAAATAACCCAAAAATAGCCCAAAAATAGCCCCAAAATAACCCAAAAATAACCCCAAAAATAGCCCAAAAATAGCCCCAAAAATGGCCCAAAAATAGCCCAAAAATTAACCCAAAAATAGCCCAAAAATTAACCCAAAAATAGCCCAAAAACACCCCGAAAATGGACCCCAAAATAGCCCGAAAACAGCCCAAAAATAACCAAAAAATTGACCAAAAATAGCCCCAAAATAACCCAAAAATAACCCCAAAAATAGCCCAAAAATAACCCAAAAATTGACCAAAAATAGCCCAAAAATAACCCCAAAAATAGCCCAAAAACAGCCCAAAAATAACCCAAAAATTGACCAAAAATAGCCCCAAAATAACCCCAAAAATAGCCCAAAAATAACCCAAAAATAGCCCAAAAATAACCCAAAAATAGCCCAAAAACACCCCGAAAATGGACCCCAAAATAGCCCGAAAACAGCCCAAAAATAACCAAAAAATAGCCCAAAAATAGCCCCAAAATAACCCAAAAATAACCCCAAAAATAGCCCCAAAAATAACCCCCAAAAAAACCCAAAAATAACCCAAAAATAGCCCAAAAATAGCCCAAAAATAGCCCAAAAATAGCCCCAAAAATAACCAAAAAATAGCCCAAAAATAGCCCAAAAATAATCCAAAAATAGCCCAAAAATAGCCCAAAAATAACCCAAAAACACCCCGAAAATGGACCCCAAAATAGCCCGAAAACAGCCTAAAAATAACCCAAAAATGGACCCCAAAATAACCCCAAAATAACCCCAAAAATAGCCCCAAAATAGCCCAAAAATAACCCAAAAACAGCCCGAAAATAACCCAAAAATAACCCCAAAAATAGCCCAAAAACAGCCCAAAAATAGCCCAAAAATAACCCAAAAACAGCCCAAAAATAACCCAAAAACAGCCCAAAAATAACCCAAAAATAACCCCAAAAATAGCCCAAAAACAGCCCAAAAATAGCCCAAAAATAACCCAAAAATAACCCCAAAAATAACCCCAAAAATAGCCCAAAAATAACCCAAAAACAGCCCGAAAATAACCCAAAAATAACCCAAAAATAACCCAAAAATAGCCCAAAAATAGCCCCAAAATAGCCCCAAAAATAGCCCAAAAATAGCCCAAAAATAACCCAAAAATAACCCAAAAATGACCCCAAAATAACCCAAAACCAGCCCAAAAATAACCCAAAAATAGCCCAAAAATAGCCCAAAAATAACCCCAAAAAACCCCCAAAATAACCCAAAAATAGCCCAAAAATAACCCAAAAATAACCAAAAAATAGCCCAAAAATAGCCCAAAAATAACCCAAAAATAACCCCAAAAATAACCCCAAATAGCCCAAAATAACAAAATAGCCCAAAAACCAAAATAACCCAAATAACCTAGCCCAAAATAACCAAAAATGCCAAAATACAAAATAACCAAAAATAGCCAAAATAGCCCAAAATAGCCCAAAATAACAAAATAGCCCAAAAATAACCCAAAAACTAATCCAAAAATAACCTCAAAATACCCAAAATATAACCAAAATACTCACAAAATAACCCAAAAACTAAAATACCCCAAAAATCCAAAAATGCCCAAAATTCCAAAATAATTCCCCCAAATTCCCAAATCCCAAATTCCCAAATTTCAAAATTGCCCAAAATCCCAAACCAAACCCAAAACTTCAAACCAAAAATCCCAAAATCCCTAAAAATCAAAAATCCCAAAAATTCCCAAAATAACCAAATTGAATTGAAAATCTAATCCAAATAAAAATGTCCCAATCCTCCCAAAGAACCCAAGCATGCAAATCAAACCGTGGACCATCACAGCCTAAGAATAATAACCGCATGAAATGGAAATGGAATTTAAATAAAATAATTCGAGTTTGGAATTAAAATTGGAATTTCAGGAGAACTTGGAATTGAAAAAAAAAAAAATTTGAATTTTAACCCCAAAATAGAAGTGGTTAAAAATTGGGAATTTGAGGTAAAAAAGGGAATTTAAAGCAAATATTTAGGAATTGGAACGAGGAAAATTGGGAGTTTGGGGTGACAAAGGAATTTTCACCCAAAACTTGGGAATTTACACTCGAAAATTCAGAGTTGGGAGTGAAAAATGGGAATTTGGAACCAAAAATTGGGAATTCGAGGTGAAAAAATGGGAATTTTACCCAAATAATTGGGAATTTGAGGCGAAAAAGGGGGAGTTTTACGTCTTCTCCTAGCAACCAAGCCCCGTCCTTTACGTCTCGTCCAAGCAACCAAGCCCCGCTCTTTACGTCTCCTCCTAGCAACTATTCCCCGCCTGTTACGTCTCCTCCTAGCAACCAATCTCCGCCTTTTACGTCTCCTCCTAGCAACCAATCTCCGCCTTTTACGTCTCCTCCTAGCAACTATTCCCCGCCTGTTACGTCTCCTCCTAGCAACCAATCTCCGCCTTTTACGTCTCCTCCTAGCAACCAATCTCCGCCTTTTACGTCTCGTCCTAGCAACCAAACCCTGCTCTTTACGTCTCTTCCAAGCAACCAAGCCGTGCTCTTTACGTCTCCTCCTAGCAACCAAACATCGCTCTTTACGTCTCCTCCTAGCAACCAAGCCCCGCCGTTTCCGGTATCTCCTAGCAACGCCTTCCCGCCGGCCCGTCACTTCCGGCGCGTTCCAAGATGGCGGCGGCGAGCGGCGGCGGCCCCGGCGCGGCTCCCGAGGCCCCGGGAGGGTCCGGGGCGGCCCCGGCGGGGCCCCGAGCGGCTCCCGAGGGCGCCGCGGGAGGAAGCGCGGGGATCCGGGGGCGGCGGCGCCGCGCGGGCCCGCAGGGAGCGGCGGGAGCGGCGAGGGACGCGGAGGTGGCGGTGGAGATCGGGGAGACGTACCTGTGCCGCAGGGCCGATGGCAGCTGGCGTGAGCGCGCCGGGGATACTGGGGATACTGGGATTTACTGGGATTTACTGGGATGGGATACTGGGGATACTGGGAGTGGGATACTGGGGATACTGGGATGGGATACTGGGGATACTGGGATTTACTGGGAGTACTGGGATTGGGGTGCTGGGAGTACTGGGAATGGGATACTGGGGATACTGGGATTTATTGGGAGTACTGGGAATGGGATACTGGGGATACTGGGATGGGATACTGGGGATACTGGGATTTACTGGGAGTACTGGGATTGGGGTGCTGGGAGTACTGGGAATGGGATACTGGGGATACTGGGAGTGGGATACTGGGATTTACTGGGAGTACTGGGATTGGGATGCTGGGAGTACTGGGAATGGGATACTGGGGATACTGGGATTTACTGGGAGTACTGGGAATGGGATACTGGGGATACTGGGAATGGGATACTGGGGATAATGGGGATACTGGGGATACTGGGAATGGGATACTGGGGATACTGGGAGTGGGATACTGGGGATACTGGGATGGGATACTGGGGATACTGGGATTTACTGGGGATACTGGGATGGGATACTAGGGATACTGGGATGGGATACTGGGGATACTGGGAATTGGGTCAGGAGTGGGTAACTGGCCCCAGTCCCATTTCCAGTCCGTCCCAGTCCGTTCCCAGTTTGTTACTGGTTGTTACTGGTTTGTTGCAGACTTGGCTGAGGTGATCCAGTCCCGTTCCCAGTTTGTTACTGGTCCCAGTCCCCATTCCCAGTCCCATTCTCAGTTTGTTACTGGTCCCAGTCCCATTCCCAGTTTGTTACTGGTCCCAGGCCCCATTCCCAGTTTGTTACTGGTCCCAGTCCCATTCCCAGTTTGTTACTGGTCCCAGTCCCCATTCCCAGTTTGTTACTGGTCCCAGGCCCCGTTCCCAGTTTGTTACTGGTCCCAGCGCCGTTCCCAGTTCGTTCCCAGTCTGTTCCCAGTTTGTTACTGGTTGTTACTGGTTTGTTGCAGACTCGGCCGAGGTGATCCAGTCCCATTCCCAGTTTGTTACTGGTCCCAGTCCCCATTCCCAGTTTGTTACTGGTCCCAGTCCCCATTCCCAGTTTGTTACTGGTCCCAGTCCCCATTCCCAGTTTGTTACTGGTCCCAGTCCCATTCCCAGTTTGTTACTGGTCCCAGTCCCATTCCCAGTTTGTTACTGGTCCCAGCGCCGTTCCCAGTCCGTTCCCAGTTTGTTACTGGTTGTTACTGGTTGTTACTGGTTTGTTGCAGACTCGGCCGAGGTGATCCAGTCCCGCCTGAACGAGCAGGAGGCGCGCGAGGAGTTCTACGTGCACTACGTGGGCTGTGAGTACTGGGAGCTACTGGGACGGACTGGGAGGGACTGGGATGAGACTGGGATGGACTGGGAGGGACTGGGAGCCACTGGGATGGAACTGGGATGGTCCCAGTGCTCCCAGTTCAGCGCAGACTGTGGGGATTTAAAGGCACAGGGATGGATGGGGTGAACTGGGGGTTTCCCAGTGCTCCCAGTACAAACCAGTGCTCCCAGTTAACCGGCGCCTGGATGAGTGGGTGGGCCGGGAGCGCCTGGGGATGGTTCCCAGTGCTCCCAGTGCTCCCAGTTCAGTACAGACTGTGGGGATTGGAAGGGATTTAAAGGCATGGGGACAGATGGGATTGCTGGGGGTGCTCCCAGTGCTCCCAGTACAAACCAGTGCTCCCAGTTAACCGGCGCCTGGATGAGTGGGTGGGCCGCGAGCGCCTGGGGATGGTTCCCAGTGCTCCCAG
>JAREIS010001412.1:0-21804 GCA_030060385.1 Muscicapa striata striata
TCCAAAATCTTGGTCTTTGCCAATCCATCACCATTTTCCTGCAGAAGACACCCTTCCTAACAGAAAATTAAAATTGTGCAATCACTGAGGCTGGAAAAGACCCCCAAGACCATTCATATTCCTAGGCCACCAGAAGATAGGATTGAAGACAAAAAAAAAAAAAAAAAAAAAAAAAAAAAAATGTAAGCCCCCAGCCAGGTGTCTTCCAACACGGATCACCAGGGCTCTGGCCCAACGGGGGTAACTGGGGATCATCCAACACCGATCCTCCCATGGGGGATGGAGCTGAGCAGAGCACGCAGCTCTCCCACACTCGGGGCACTCACAGGGCTTCCTCAGTGGAGCCTCCGTTGGTGTTGGGGTCAAGTGAGAGCTCCTGAGAAGCTCTTCCCACACTCAGGACACTGTAGGGCCTCTCCCCAGTGTGGATGCGCCGGTGCAGGATGAGGTGGAGTTGTGCTTGAATCCCTTCCTCACACTCAGGCAGCGGAAGGGCCTTCTCTCTCTGTGAACTACCATGTAGGAGGAGATGGGAGCTGGTCTGAACCTCTTCCTGCACACAGGACACTGGTAGGGCCTCTCCCAGTGTGGATGCGCTGGTGTTTGCTCAGGCTGGAGCTCTGCCCAAAGCTCTTCCCACATTCCAAGCAGGTGTAGGGCTGTTCCCTGTGTGGATCACCTGGTGCCGCAACAGGTTGAGATGTTACTGAATCCCTTCCTGGCCATTTCCCACACTCATATGGCTTCTCCCAGTGTGACCACCTGTGTCGCTTTAGGTGGCCCTTCTGTCTGAAGCCCTTCCCACATTCCCCACACTCATAGGGCTTTTCCCCAGTGTGGATCCTCTGGTGCCAGATCAGCTGGAGAGCTCCGGCTGAAACCCTTCCCACATTCCAAGCAGCTGTGAGGCTTCTCCTCCTCCATGAGGCTTCTCCACCAGCTCTGAGCTCTGCCTGCATCTCCGGCCGCTTTCCCGGCTCAGGAGGGTCTTTCCTCCTCGCAGCTCCCTGGGCTGGGTTTGCAGCCCCTCCTGAGGGATCTCTGGGCTTTTCTACTTGCCATCTGCTCATGCCTTGGGAATGCAAACCCAGTTCCAGGAAAACGAGAGTGCATTGGGCTTGGGATTCCTTCTGCCTAAGTTCATCTCCAGAAGACACAGAGGAAAAATCCTCCAAAACATCAAGACACAGATAAAAAAACCCCCAAACATCAAGATTCAGCCAAAATCCTCCAGAATATTTTCAGGCCCTGTGGAAACCAAAGCACCAATATTTAGCCTAGTAAAGCTCAGCAACACCAACATTCACCCACCTGAACCCTGTGGATCCCCCTCCCAGTCACCTGCTGCATGGGGGAGCAAACGTTCCTGGGGCTGGGGAGGCTGCAGGTACAGGGAAGTGAACCGTGTGCTGCTTCCTGTTCCTGCTCCTACCCTGTGTCCCGACTTTCTCACATTCCTCTTCCTCCTACTATTCCTCCTTCTCCTGCACAATCCCACCTTCTCATCTGATATGCCCCTTTGAGATTTTTGACTAAGCAAAAGGAAATGTCATTATCAGTGCTCTTTCTCAGTCTGTTTCACTTGTGGCCAGATTGAAACTTGACTGACAAGGAAAGAAAATTATAAAATCCAAATATTTCAGAGTTAAAAATGAATATAAGCCATTTTGACTAGCTGATTTAGCCTCACAAAACTAAAACCTTTTTCCTTTGGGATAAACATGATGAATTTTATCCAGAGAAGATTCTCCCAAGTTATCATTTAAAGGAAAACTCCTCAACAGCATTAAACACTAAAATTGACTTGTAACATATGGGTAATTATAATTCTCACCACATTGAGGTAATTCAAAAGTGTATGTTTTGTTCCTGTTTTAATTTCTAAAAACAAAGAAAGGGGGAGAAAGGACAGATAGAAAACACTTGTGTTCTTAATTGAAACAGTTTTAAGTTAAATGGTTTGTTTTTTTAAATAAAACAAAGAAAGGGGAAATGAATAAAGGAATAAAGGAAATATACATGTTCTTATTAAAATGGTTTTAAGTTACTTGTTTTTAAAAATTTTAATGGTTTGAAAGAAATGGTTCTTGTTTAATATTGAATTGTAATGCTATAGTTACTGAGCATTGAGCCTGTAACATGGCAAGCTAAAAATGATGATGTTTTCTAAATCAATCAAGACATCATAACTTGGAATCTGAAAAAGGCTGAATTGTGCAGTGAATATTGCAGCTTTTCTGAAAGATGCAATTTGAAACCCAGCCAGCCTGTTAAGCAGGCAGGTACCTGGGTGAAAACCCCAGCTTATCTATTGACCTAAGTGCTAATGTATCATTGATCAAGAAAATGAATGACAGAAATTGTACCTACCTCACAGAGTTATAGACATTGAAATAAAAGAGTTGTTTGCTTACAAAATACTTTCCTGTTTACAAATTGTTTCCTGTTGAATTTTGTACAGTTCTAAAGCTGAATAGTTTATTAAGTTAAAATTTTAAAAAGAAGAGGTTTAAAGTTTTATGGTTATAGAGTTAAATTATAATTCCATTTTTAAGCAGTTAAATTGTGATATGTGAAACCTAAAGGCAGTAAATTTACCCAACCACTCCTGAACATAAGCACTTGAGGTACATGGAACTCACAATATCTAAGAAAGCCAAAATTATTAAGCTAGGTAAAAGCCTCATTCAAACTCAATTTCTGCTGTCAATGTCATATTGTATACAAACGGGCCCCTGCAGGTAAGATAATAGAGAACAAGCTGCATATCTGCATTTTGAATTTTTTTCTCTTCAAATTATTAAAAATAACCAGGAATCGTCACAGTGCCAAGATGGCTGTTCTGGGTAACTGATTTGCCATATGGAGAAGCAGCCTGGTCTGACAGACAGGCCTCTAGAGAACAATGAAAGGACAGATTCAGAACCAGACAGGGATTTGGCCCAACAAGCTCCAGCCCCAGCTGCAGGGGCTTATTGCTCAAAGAGCTGCAGCCTGAACTTTAACCAAACAAAAGTGCTGTACAGGAATATTAAGAAGGGTATTTGAGGCGAAGCTGAGAAACAACAAAGTGCTTTTTTGTCACATGGATCATAGAGTGACGTGTCTCTGCCTTGACCTGATTCAAGTAAAAGTTACAACCAGGAGACAGACAAGTGACAGATTGGGGGGCTAGGAAGAGTTGGCAGCCAGAGAGTTCTGAAAATCTCATCAGTGAGTGCAGTGGGATCTTTCGGGGACTAAACATGGCAGGGCACCCATGGAGGGGGAGAAAGGGAAAGCCAGGAAGGGCTCCCAGCACAAGGGATGATGATCCCAAAATATCTCTGAAGGGTCCCTGGGAGCATGTTGAGGTGTTGGAGTCAGTGAGTCAGGGTCTCTTAAAGAATTCAGAGAGAAATCAGAGTGCAGGGATTGAATTAAAGCCTGTGGATGAAGTATATTAAGCCACTCACGCATCAAGTAGATATTTAAGAAGAAGTAAGTCACTAAGTTTTAGGTGAGCTCTAATGCTTTTAGTAAGTAAAATATCACATGCCAAAGTTGCAGTGTGAGTTCTAGTGAAGGGGTTGCAAAACACTGATGTTCTCAGTACAGGCCCAGGCCCACAGTTGTAGACAGCACTTAGACATAATAGAACTACAGTAGAATATTGCTTACATTTTTAAGGAAAGAGAACAAGATAGGTTGAATGCATAGTTTAAACATAACCTAGCATGCTAAGAAACTAGAATTTAATAGGTTAAGGAGTGGTGGTCCAAGTTTGTGTCTTTAAATTGTTGGGAAAATCCTATATTAAGAGTATGTATTGGGAAGAGTTATGCTTTTTCTTGCCATTTGCTTTTGCTACTGCTTTTGCCATTGCTTTTCTGCTCATCTTCTGAGACTGATCTGCTTTCTAATAAGATGTACTTGTGAAAAGTAACCTTTTAGCAACTATTAGCTGCTTGCTCATTTAAGACAACCCGACGGGGTTATGCCAAAGAGCTCTGAGGTTCATACCCTCACATTGAGGGAGTTTCCCCACATTCTCCCAGAGGTAATCAAGGACATGGACACCCGGGAGGGGGAAGTAAAAGGGAAGTCCAGAAAGATTTAGACAGCAGGGGATGGATGCTGTTGTGTGCTGGGAAGGACTAGTGAAGGGGAGTGCAAGAATATGGTTCAGGCAAGAAGCAGAGGAAGGAATCTATGTGATAAGAAAAATTATGACGGAAAAGAGAAGGAAGAGAAAAATTTGAGGATGGGGATGTTTTTCAGCAGGCTCTTATCCTCAGAAGTTGCCAGCTGATCCAGATCCCTTGTATCCCCAGTTCCCAGGACAGGCAAACATGGAGGTCAGGATTCCAGGGGGTTTCTCTGTGCTGGGAGGCAGGCAAACAGTGAGAGGTGAAAGCAAGAAGGGATGAGGAAAAGGCCAAGGGAGAGGAAAAGGCCATGGAGAGTTTCTACAGCCCTGGAGGGATGAACCCCAGAGCCCAAGGGAGACCCAGCACCCAGGGGTCTCAGATCCTACAGCATCTTGAACCAGGTTCCTCCTCACACTGACACCATTCAGTACTTGATGTCAAAGATGCTTTTCTGGGGATGCCCACTCACACAGGATGCTAAACTGTATTTTGCCTTGGAGGGAGAACAAGAGGCAGAAGGGAAATGGTAAAGACATGGATGGTCCTTCTGCAGGGATGCACTGAAGCACCAGCCTTATTGGGCAAGCCTTGCAGAAAATATCACAAGAATTTATCCCACCCCAGGGATTGGGTTAATGCAGGATGTGGATGACTTGCTCCAATCAACAGGACAAGAAGAGGTAGAAAAAGAAATGGCTGAATGTTCAGGCTAAAGCATCTTTGAGTATTTGAAAAAAAAGCACAAATGCTGGAGAAAAGGTTAAATGTTTGGGACATATTTTAACTGAGTTTTGGGGTGTATTGACCCAGAGAAGGACCAGGAAATTCAGAAATAGCGTTACTCAGTACTAAAATGGAGCTGTGGTAATTCTGAGGATTAATAGAGAATTGCAGACCAGGATTGAGGATTCCTTTTCAAGCCAGAACACTGTAAACCCAGATAGCCTCAATGTTGTGGTATGACATGAGAAACAGCAAAACTTCACAAAATGAAATAAAACTAAAATTATTGCTGCCTCTAGGCATAGCTTTTCACATTCAGAAAAGAAATCTGAATTGTATGTTTGTTATAGTACATATTATATTACTGCATTTTGAAAATATTAAAATGAATGCTATATGTATAATGTTGGAAAACTTTTCTGTATGAATATAGCTTCTTCTAGTTTTCTTACTAACAAAGGTTAAAAATAGTAGTGTAATAAATACATTTTTATTGACTATAACGTGGTGATGTAAAAGCTTTTGTTCATGCAACTAACTCAGACAATGGTAGAATAGAAAAGATAATAAGGAAATTATTCACATTCTGGATTACAAACACCAGACCCCCTGGGATGGAAAAAATGTTGAATAACAAGTCCGAGTGATTGTTAATAATTCATGAAGACCTATGAATATGGAACAGACTGATGCATTTAAGGAAGTGTTTCTGAGTTAGGTGTGCTCTTGTCTGAAGGCAAGCACTTTGCTGTTATAACCTTTGCTTTATTGTTTGTCTCTTTTATTGTCAATTATTAAACCTTTTAAAATTAACCAGGATAGTGAACCTGGTTTTCAAAATAAGGATACTACCACAGGCCATGCCAAAGGAATTCTTGTGCTAAAATGTTTAACCCAGTGCCCAGAGGGCCTCACTCTCTGCAGAATTGTGCAGCCACAGCCTTAATGGGAACTAAGGCCCAAAACTGATGGCAGGAGGATCTCCCTGTTGTTCAAGTCTGGCACAAGTTAAAGCTCTGATAACCAAAAGAGCCTCTATGTGGATGAGCAGTGCTCAGTGATTACAGAATGAAACTTGTTCAGTGGCACAGAGGATTTAGAATTGAGGACAGGAAGGGTTTAACCCAGCCTCCTGTTTGAACAGCCTGCACAGGGGCTGGCAACAAACCCATGGCTGCATTCAAGGGACAGAGCTCCAGAGCCAGCACAGGAGAGACTGATGAGACATTCCCTGGCCTGAGGGACAAAATGTGTTCATGGATGGGTCTGCAAAGGGCAGGAGAAGGAAAAGAGTTCCAAGACACGCTGTGATTAAGGAAAGGAATTAGAGCAAGACTTACACTCTGCCTGAGGAGTGCACAGAAGCCCCACTGGTGGCCAAGTGCCGTGGTCCATGCCAAGTGTCCTGAGCACAGAAACAGCCCCAGCACAGCTCAGCACGGGGACCCCCACCCTGGGCTCAGGGGCTCTCCCCAGGCCCGGTCTGCAAAGGCTGAGAAGGAAATCCAGAATTGGATCTAATTAACATCCGTTAGCCAAACTTAGGAAAGATCTTCCCCCACCTCTCCCTGCTTCCCAGGCCTAACTTGTCCCATATCTCTCCCCCGCTCCCACCCAGAGGCACAGGGGATGTGGGTGTCACAGTCAGGTCATGTCACAGCCGCCCCCCAGGGACAGGAATCCTTGTCCTGATCCAGTCCGGGGGTCCCTCCCACGGGACACAGCCCTCAGGAACAGGCTGCTCCAGCGGGGATCCCCACGGCCTCACAAGTCCCGCCAGGAGCCACTTCCACGGCCCTGCAGGGGCTTCCACGGGCCTCGGGCCTCTCTCAGGCCGCCCTGCTCCAGCCCGACACCTGAGAGGACTGCAGGTGGGTTCCTGCTCCATCCCGGCCTCAGCCCCAGCCCCCCAGCGCCATCAGCTCCCGCTCACCCCCTGAGCCCCCGGCGGTTCAGGCAGCATGCCCTCGGGCCCAGCCCGGCCGCCCACAGCGGCCGCGGCCGCCTCCTCAGGCGAGGTTTCAAATAATGGCGGGAGCGCGTGGACAGGGAGGGCCGTGCACAGCCCGCCCCTCACGCGATTGGCTGATTCTGCCGTCACCCCCTGTTCTATCGCGCTGATTGGGCAAAAGAATGTAAAGTCACCCCTGGGCCAAAGGCGCCATTTTCGCTGGCACGGACTCACCTCCTTTCCGCAGCTCCGTCAAGCCGGAAATCTCGGCCCTGGAGGAGCGGCCCGGCGCTGGCCCGGCCGGGCACGGGCCAAGGAACCGCTGCTGCCCTGAACCGGGGGAGCTCGGGGTGAGCGAGCTGAGGGCGGTGAGCTGGGGTGAGTCCGGATGGAGCCGGGCCCACCTGGAGCCCGAGCTGGAGCAAGGGATGTTTGAGAGAGGCCCTGGCTGTAGGGAAACTCACGGCCAGAGTTTTGTGGCCCAAAGGACACAGAGGAGTCCTGTAAGTGACTTAAATGGTGAACAAGGGACAGGCTATGGGCATTTCCCACGCCGTTCTAAAACGCAGTCTCCTTTTATCCTCGACTTTCCCGCCGCATTCCTCCCTTTCCCGAAAAAGGAAAGCTACTTGGAAATTTCAGATTTTCCGATCGGCCTGCTGCATGTCCTTCTTAATATACACCCTCCTTTAGTATAACATCCGATTTTGACATTTGTTGGTTTCTCCTTCCCTAAATTCAGGAATTGAGCAGGATCTGGCTCAGCAGCAGTCCGTGTCAATTAGTAACATTTAACAAACAAAGAGATTTTCCTTTTGAAGTTTGAAATAACAATAAGAAACTGTTCTTCTTTTCCTTCAATAACACTTCATGATCATCTTAAAAGTTCGATTTTCATATTGAATGAATTTGCGCTTGTTCATCGCGAATAAACAAGGCTTGACAACAACAAATTAATAACGTGTATTTCATCTTTTCATTTTCACCCACAGAAGTTGAAGCAACAAACAGTAATGTGCAAAGAAACAAGACATAGAGAAAACAAATAAGATCACAAAGATAAATGTGAACAAATCGTAACTTAGAACCAACAAAGAGTTCCACACTGGCGCTCACATGCTTGATCACAGAGTATTGATTGAACATGCTTAATAGCTTCCAACCAGTACATCAAACATGCCAACAAAAAGGAATCAACAACTGAACAATGGTAAAACCTCCTTCCTTCCTAGAGGGTCTAATCGTCCCACAAGATAAAAAATGTTCTTTTAACATTTCAACCAAACATTTGAAATAAATGAATGAAGAACAGTGGTGAATTGTACATTTTTATATTACTTATTTCCACAAAGAAAAACAACAAAGGGTAAGAAGAGAATATAATCAAGGCAACGCCAGAACAACAGAACCAATCAATGATATATGATGTTATAAGACATCAATGAACCGCAGCGCAACAAAATAGAGCCTTTCCCCGTAGAACTGCACCAAATTAAAAGATGAACATAGATTCAGATTGGTTAATAATGCGTTTGATTTTCTGAACATGCACAGCAAATTTCCACAGCAATGAATCAAGGTTCTTTTCAAGAACCAGGTGGCAAGACACTTGTAACCATTTTAACGGGACTGGTGTTATCCATAATTTAAACAACTTTACAAGAGAAGTGGTGAAGAACAGTGAAGACAAAGTTACAGTGCACAGCTGAAACGCCAATAAATCAATAGCTGGCTTTTGGTTGAACTGAACTTGTGAACGCACCTTGATCATAAACTTTCTTGGCAATTTAATCCAAATAACATATTAGTAGGGAAGAAACAACCATCAAAATAACATTGATCAATAACCAAAATGTGACAAACTTCAACATAATTAATTTGACACACTCACATGTGGCCCCCACACCTGCACTTTTTTTTTTTTCTTAATAACAATATCTATTAACATTTTATCTCAGTAAGTGTCACCTTTTAAAGCTCTCTTCCAGTTTTGCAAAGTCCATCCAAAGGGAACACATTGAAAACCCCATACACGCAAATTTTGCTGTCACTTAGAGTCACCTGTACACGTATATGCCATTAAAAAAAAAAATTCCAATGCAAATGGTCAAACGATGCACGGGAGGAAAAGCTGGGCTTGTGCAGGAGGGAGAGAGGAATAGTAGAGGAAGAGGAGGAGGGAAGAGTAGGGACAGAGGAGGAGGAGGAGCAGAAACAGGAAGGAGTATATGTTCCACCTCCCTGTATCTGCAGCCTCCCAGCCCCAGGAGCAGCTGGTCCCCATCATGCAGGCAGGTGTGAATTGGGAGAGAGGGATCCAGGATTTTCACAGGGGTGAATCTTGCTGGATTTTGAGCTTTATTATTAAAAATTGTTGTGTTTGCTTTATGCAGGGCTGAATATTTATATTTTGGAGGTAGGGTTTTGGCCAAATCTGTGTGTGGAAGTGTTTTTCATCTGTGTTGTGATGTTTGGAGGATTTCTTGGGCTGAATCTTTGTATTTTGAGGTTCTTACAGACACAAGGTGCCCAATGTATTCTGAGATGAACTTCAGCAAGGAGGAACCCCCAGCCCACGTCCCTCTCCTCTTGCCTTTCCCCAAACCAAGGATTTTTCATTCCCAAGGCCTTGACAGATGGAGGAGGAGGAAAAGCCCCAGAGATCCTTCAGGAGGAGGGGCTGCAAACCCAGCCCAGGAAGCTGCGAGGAGGAAAGACCTACCCTGAGCCGGGAAGGAAATGCAGGCAGAGCCTCAGAGCTGGTGGAGAAGCCTCATGGAGGAGAAGCCCCACAAGTGCTTGAATGTGGGAAGGGGTTTCAGGTGGAGTCTAACCTGATCCGGCACCAGAGGATCCACACTGGGGAATGGCTCCCACAGAGTGGGAGATGTGGGAAGAGAGTCAGTGACATTCCAGCCTGATGCGGCACCAGGTGGATCCATACTGGGGAACGGCCCTACACCTGCTTGGAATGTGGGAAGAGCTTTGGGTGGGTGTCCGACCGAGAAAGCACCGCTCATCCACACTGGGAGAGGCCCCACAAGTGTCCTCAATGTGATAAGAGGTTTCAGACCAGCTCCAGTCGCCCAGACATGAGCGGATTCACAGAGAGGAGAGGCCCTTCCGCTGCCCCGACTGGGCGGGCGGGATTCAAGGAGAACTCCGCCTCACCAGACACCGGCATCCACACTGGGGAGAGGCCCTACGAGTGTCCTGAGTGTGGGAAGAGCTTCTCACAGAGCTCCTACTTGACCTAACACCAACGGAGGCCCCCACTAAGGGAAGCCCTGTGAGTGCCCCGAAAGGAAGAGCTGCTCTGCTCCAGCCCATCCCCCATGGGAGGATCGGTTGATGATCCCCAGTGACCTTGCTGGGCAGAGCCCTGGTGATCCCTGGTCCTGATGATCCATATGGGAGGACACCTTTGGGGACCTGCATCATCCTGTCTCCTGGGCACCTGATGAACACAGGCAGAGCGCCGGGACTGCAAACCGTGAGCATTGGGAATTCCTTGGGGGAGTGGATTTGTTGACTTTAACTCCAGAAAATCTGTGTTCAATCCTAACCTCTGGTATCCAGGAATGCTGAATGGTCTGAAGGTCTTTCCCAATGTGGTGGCTTTGTAAGATTTCCTGTAATTTTTACCTGCCGAGACCTGGGCAATCTTCCTTGTATCTGACAAGAATCAGTCAGTGTGGATTTTAATATTGATACATTGTTTCACCAATAAGTCATGCCTCTTTGTGAAACACACACGTAAAGACAAAAAGCCCGGACAGTTCTCTTCCCTTCGCCTCTCACAGTGCAACACCAGCCCAGGCCCTCCACTTTGCCCGGGCCGGGCAGGGCAGGCGGGCTCTGACTCAGAGCCCAGGAAGCTGCGGCCCTGCCCAGCCAGGGACCCTGATGATCCAGGGAAAGGAAAGGCAAGGCCCGTTGCTCACATCCCTGCCCCCGCACGGCTGCGGCCCAGAACTCGCCCGGCTCCCTGGCCCGGAGCGGCTCCAACGGCCGGGCCCGGCCCGCTGCTCCCCACGGGGCCTGGGGGAAAACAGCTGAGCTCCTGGTTTGGCAAGGCCCCACAGCCTTGTTCGCTGGGTGCAGGTGGAGGTCCCCGCCCGCTGGGGCTGAATTTGAGCGCAGCTGGTGCCGGAGAACAGCCAGAAACCAGAAATCATCAGCCTTTCTGACTAACCTCAGTGTCTCACTCCAGCCCTAGCGGGGTCTGAAAGACTTCTTAGATGTCAATTACCCAACAGCCCCACCTGGAAAATATCACAAACCTCTGCTGCCTGGGTGATGACCTTTCAATGCCCAGAATAAACCCTTTACAGATACTTTATTCTTTCTTCTCCTAAAAACAAAAACAAAAAAACCAAAAAAACCAAAAAAACCCAGAAAAACCCAAAAAACCAAAACCAAAACAACCAAACAGAAAAGCACAAAATTATAATACCGGCAGAAACAATATAAAACACAGAAGTCAAACAAAAGAGAAGTCAAATGCTATGACAAAGAAAGAAGAAAACTCGTGAACTAAAATTCCTCTTTTTTTTTTTAAACTATGGGGAAAATTTATTTCCTATGACACATAAAAATATTGTGAACTGAATATGATTGTTCTAACTGTAAAATATGTTAAAAGCATTAATATTAAAGTAAGAAAATGTTAAAATTGCTGTGATCCCTAAATTTAAAAATAAAAAGCCATGGCTGTTCCCAAAAAAAGAAAAAGAAAATAACCTCTGTTCTCAAAATAAAGTAAGTTTTGCTTAAGCTGATATAATCCTTGAAGTTTGCCTCATAAGTTAATATAGTCTTTATAAAGTTAAGATTGTTAGTTTGAAAAAGGGTTTTTAGATAGTAATCAGATTTCCATTCTCCCAGGTGGCCAATCCCTCTAAATGAAAACCAAACAAAAACTTTCTTGGGAAGAAATCTTCATAGATTAAAAAGGTCTCCTCTTTCAAGTAAATTTGAAAAAGTTATTTTAAAAGGTGGTAAATTGGGTCTTTTTGTACATTTTAGTAAGGAAAAAATAATGTAAAGTTTTATTCTAGATTTATTTTTCTTTATAGTTTCTAGTAATAAAATTTCTCTTATACCATTTATTAAACCTGTGTTTTGCCTCCTAATCTTATCTTGCAACAAAAAAGCTCAGTAATAAACCAAACCACTACATCCAACCCTCAGATATTCCTGGATTTTGATTTGCCGCCCAAGGGTGCTTCTGCAGCGAAGTGCTGATGAACTGGGGCAAAGACTAAGATTTTGGAGACAGAGATGGAAACCCTCCAAACAAGGTTCTTCCACCCAACCACTTGGATCTCAGCTTGCATAAACACAGAAATGCTTTTTGGCCTTGATTTGCTTTTGATTTCTCTCTTCTACTCCTTTAAACACCAACACTGGGGCAAAATAATGAAGCACTGAACTGAGACATGGGTGGGGACATGGTGGACATGGCCAGTGACACATGGGGACATGGCCACGGCCAGTGCCATGGGGGGAACTTGCAGGGCTGTGGGGGATGCTGGTTTGAGGGAGTTGAGGGTTCCTGGGAGGCACTTAGCTTAAGGAGGGCTTTGGGGACCCAGGCCGAGCGGCCCGCTGCGCTGGGAGACCCTGGCGGAGGTCTGGGCAGCTGCTCAAGGACCTCTGCCCTGGAGCCCCAGCCGGGCATTGGGCCCTGAAGGGAATGAACGTCCTGTCCCCAGGAGGAAATCCCAGCACCCCCAGGGTGTCAGGGGCAGCTGAGAGGCCAGAAGAGGGAAGGAAAGCCAGACAGAGCTGTCCCTCCAAAGTCCCCCAGAAATCAGGGCTTCCCAGGAAAAAGTTTCCAGATGGTGCCTGAATTGAGGGAAAGGGCCTGGAACCCCAAAACCAATCATGTGGGACAGGGGTGGTAGATTGGGGGCAATGGGGAGGGTGGAAGAGCGGGGAAAAGAGGGGACTGGGACCCCAAATTGCATTGGGAGGGTCCCACTGTAACTGCTTGACTGGGACCTCGTGGTGGAGGCAGAGCTGCAGACAGACAGGACACACTGCTCACCTTGTGTGCACAACAGTGACAGTTTATTCCTGGAGGCTCCCTTTATCAGGGGTCTAAAATCCTCATGCCTGAGCATATCATTGCTTGAGGTCTTGGTGCTGCCCAGCTCCTTTGCCAATCCCATGCCTGCAGCCCAGGTGGAACCGACCGGGTTAAATCCACCGGCGGCCCATGGTACCGAGCCGGCTTTCCAAGGCAGCGCCTATTGCAAGCAGCTTGCACTGCAGCAACTGCCCTTTCCTTTTATTAAAAGTGTAAAACGCTCTGTGACACCCATCTGCAAGGGCACATTGCAAACAGGGTGGCAGAAGACAGATACATCTAATTTGGGATGAGGTTTCTACTGGAGCTGCAGCATTCATGCCTGAGGAGCTGTTGGGTGAGAACCATAATGACAGGCTCAGAGTTTAGTAGTTACAACTGCTGTAATAAAACAGCCATGACTCGATTATCTTCATGCAGGAAAACCCAATTCTTCTTACACAGCTTATTTTTTACAGTTTTACAGACCCGTGTGAAACTCTTATTTGGTTAATAGTTTTCTTGCAAATTACTCCATTGGTTAGTAAAAGATATTTTACTTGTCAATCAAATTCTCTCTTCTTGGTTAGTTTATATATTTTGTTCACTGATCTCATTAGACAGATTTCTTGTTTATTGCAGTGCAAACGGTTCTTTTATGAGAATAGTTTTTGTGTTAATTGTTTTCACTTAAGATTGTTTTCAATGGAACAAGCAAGTTATTAACTACTCTTGGAGGTGTTATCTCATTAGAGGTTATCACGTACAACTATATATGGGATACATGTAAAAGACCAATTTAAATCAACAAACCAGCAATTCCATCATGTCATTCAACACAATTTCAAGTAAGACAACAAAAGAATAAGCAATGTCTTCTGGAAAGGAAATAAATGACCATTGTTTTAAAGCAATTAGTCTGTAGCGCAATGTTGATCTTTGACATCACTGAATGAGCTCTGGATCCTGGAACAGGAATAACTGAAAAAGGTTGGTAGGACATTATACCGATAATGATCCTACAGGCTTTCGTTGGCAATTTGCTCTAAATTTCGAGTCACTACTCGGCATCCGGATTTCTGTTGTTCTACTTCCGAAGTGCTTGCAGGACCGTTATTTTGTCGCAAAATCAATTTGCCAATTTGAGCTTTTAATTCGGTTTGATTCGTTTATTACCTATAACAAATTAAATTATTACCAAGCACTAAAATATTGCAGAGTCATCCCAGTGTCTGCAAAAAGCTGATAAACCTCAAATCAGTGAAGAATTGGATAAGCATCTGTTGGGGTTGGTTTTCCTTCCCCCTCTGCCTCTGGAATTTTTCCCCATTAACATGCTAAAAAGCACTGATGGTTAGGGTCCTAGCACTGGAGGGGGCCCTCCTGTTTTTTGGGAGTTTCTCTGGAGGGTGGAGGGAGGATGAGAGGGGAAAGGGGAACACCATGAGTTAGAAACAGGTCCAGGAGGGTGGGGGCAGTTGCTGGCTGTCACTCATTTTTGCTTTGGAGGAAAAAAGGGCGTTGCTACCCACCCCCCCTCATCCCAAAGCTGGGAGCTCCTCTGTTTTGGCCCCTCACCCTGCTTGGATGCCCTCCGCTTCAGCTTGCTGTTTGCCGAGTGTCCCCCTCCCCCATCCCCTTCCCATCTGGGACACAGCCACCATCACCCCCAGCCCCCGCAGCTCAGAGGATCGCGATCTGGGCCCCGTCCACCCGGAATCTGCCAGAGCTCCTGCACCTGTGACGGAACTGCACCACAAGGGAAAAGTGCTTGAGGCAGAGGCTTGGAACTGGGTTACTGCTCTGTTGTTGTAATTCCATAGTGGTTGTTTTGTTTGCCTTGTTATACATACTAGTAAAGAACTGTTATTCCTATCCCCATATCTTTGCCTTGAGAGCTGCTTAATTTAAAATTATACTAATTCAGATGGAAGGATTTACTTTCCCATTTCAAGGAAGGCCCTGCTTTCCTATGGTCCTTTCAAACCAGGAGAGATTTTGGTGCCCAGTGGTGGCACCTGAGGGCATTGTGAGAAAGGGGTGAAAGGTAGCAGTTCTTGAGGGACCTAAATTTTTGTGTTAGGTGCACCATGTGGTTAGCTTACCCTGGTTTCAGGTTGCACATGGTCACAGCTTATGTCTCCTCCATTTGCAGCCCTTATCAAACATGGGTCCTATAACAAGGCTACTGTAGCTGTTATCCAGTTCATTTTGTGGGTTGATAAGGTGAGGAATTCATGGATTTTTAACTCCTCTGGCAGACATAATTTGGATTCAGAGCTACACACTTAACAGTATGTTTTTGGGGTTACTTTAGTAATGGTACCTTATAGGAGGAAGTGACAGAGGGGAATTTTCTCCCAAACCTTCACCCAGTTTTTGGGTCCACCCCACCAGTTTTTGAAGGGTTCCAATCTCCTAAATGCTAATATCATACAGTGTCTTGTGTTGCTGATATGCCTGTTCAACCTTATTCTATTTCACATTCAGAGAAAGGGGAATTGGCTTGGATAACCTCTCTGATCCTACCCCAGAGACTAGGGATGCTGCTCCAAGCCTGACCCTGCCCCAAGCCCACCTCAGAAAGGGAACCACCCAGAGGGATGGGGTTCTAGTGAAGGAGATAGGCCAGATACTGAAGGAGTGCCTTCCCCAGCTGGGGGAGAAACCTCCCCTGCCCTAGAAAGGGAGAGTCTGATGGTGCGTGAGGGAATCTACAAACATTACATCTGTCCAGGTTCCAACGAACTGTAAGGGCACTCACATCCAGCAGGAGTTGCCCTAGAAATAAAATTTTAAGATGAAAAAAAAGCGCCTGGATAATAAGGATCAAGGAGGGCCACCACAAACAGGAGGGAGCCAGAGGTTGAGATTGTCACTGAGTCCCAGTCTTATGAAAATCTTTGTAATCTGCAAAAGACTTTGCCGATGGGCAGGGCTTTACAACTTTTAATTTTTGGGTCTGTATCTTATGGGTTAAGGTGAAATTGGATTTTACTGGGAAGAAATTTGGGGGTCTTTCCCAGATGTGGGGGATCAGGTTTTGTAAGGGAGCCAGGATTTTCCCTTTTTGGGGGCGGCTTTTTAAAGAGTGTGAGAGGAAGGTTTGTCCACAAAGAGAAATGCAGGGTTGGCCCTTGAGGAAGGGAAGTGGAGAATTTGGAGTATTTGGTCTTTGGGAGGGACGGAAGCATGGGCAATGGCTTGACAAGGTCAAAGGGGCACAGGGCAGATGTTGGGAACCTAAAAACCCCCATCCAATATACCACTTTTAAATTAAAAATTAATGCTGATAACAACTGAGAGACAGGGTGCTTCAAATAATGAGGAACTTGAGAGTGCGATTAATGGCCCAATGCAGGCCCATGGCCCCCGCTGGGATTAAGAGCCCCAAGAGGGGGATGAGGGAGGAGGTGAGGAGGAAGTTCCCATATGGCACCTGTGAAAGTCACAGGCCCCAAGTCGGAACATCCCAGCTAGGGGGGGGTACCCTAAGGTTGGCCCTGTTCTTCCCGCATGACCATGGGGAAGACATGAGGGTGGGATGGGGCCTCTTCTGTCCTGGCAGCACAGGGCACCAACTCAGGGAGTTCCAATTTAAAATGAAGGAGTCTCATTTCCCCTAACCAAGGTGCTGTGGGATTCAAGAGGGAAGATGATCTGTTGAATCCCTTTGAAAGAATCCTAGTATGTATGCCCAGGAAGGAAAAAAACTAGGGCTGAGGGCCCTGTATCTAGACAAGGGGGGGGGCACAGGAAAAAATTTTGGGATCAATCCGGCTCAAACAGAGCCAAAAAGAGGCATTAATTGGGTATTGGTGGCAGTGACCCTAATGCCATTGGGGGCGTGGTGGAGAACCTTTTCCTGGGATGGCGGGGAGTTGGGAGGAATTGACTCTGTTGGAAGCCAAAGGAGCCTTTACTGGGGAAGGGTGGCAGGGAAAAATCCAACTGTGATTGGCCCAAGGCCCATGTATTTTGGGAAAGCTTCCTCCCCGGGAAAAGCCACAAAAACCCCAAAGGGACTCAGGTGGGCTTTTAATAGCTGCTGTAGAGGCAGAGGGAATGAGCAAAACCACCTGGACTGTCAGAAAATCCATCTGCAGTGGGGAAATCCTGAAAATGACAAACAACAAGTATCAAGGCCACCTTGACAGTGCACCACTGTTCAATTAGCGAATCAAGATGCCGTGATCCCCATCCAGATGATCCGTGAGCTGGAGAGCCAAGGGATATGGTAAGCCCCTCCCTTCAACAGCCTGGCCTGGGGCCAAGTCTGAGGAGAATGGGTTTTGCAGGCAGTTCAAATTTTTGCAATTTTCCCCCAGTGCTGCCCCCTCGCTTCACCCCAAAACAGTTCCCACACTGCTGGCCAAGGGAACTGGCTCAGGGAGAACAGTTCAGGAGGTTTACTGGCACAGCCTCGTCCTGATGCAGCAGTTTCCCCGGGGGGGGGTGAGCAGCAGGATGCACATAATAATGCCACTTGTTCCTTGGTGTATTGAAAAAATCTTTGTTTGAATGTTAGATTTAAAGGTCAGTATAAACCCAAAACTTAGACATGACCTATGAAATTTATTAAAAACAAAGTCCCTCCAAAGACACCGGCGCACCCAGCACATCCGTGCTACACAGGGGCCCCACCCACGCACAGTCTCCCCCAAGCACACCCCAACGCACAAGAGCGTTTTACTCAGAGAGCCTGCACACTAATAGCAGTGTCATTTACACAAGAAATCTCCCCCCCAGTGCGGGGTTTGGGGGGGTTTTCCCCTTTGAAACGGCCATGACTGATGCTCCTAATAAAGGGGTAGGAGAAATGAGGCCAGGGCTTCCCCCCCGAGCCGCCGCCAGCAGCGAACCCGGGAAAGGGTGCGGAGCTGCGGAAACCGTTGTGTTTTCAGGCCAATCCCGCCTTTGGGCCCGGCCCGTTCAGGGCTGATTTCCGGCCTAAAAGCCGGGCCGGAAGCGCGGCCGTTGAGGGCCGCCCCCGGCCCTGTTGGCTGATTCTGCTGTCCCCCCGATCTCCGGGGCTGATTGGGCAAACTGGGGCAACCTACCCTTTCCCCGGGTTTCCAAAACGCCATGTTCCCTGGTCTTACCGGGCTCCCGGGCCCCCCAGCCCCTTCAACCAAAGGCGGCCCTTTCCCCCGCCGGGGTTTCTATGGGGACCGGCCCGGCCTTGTCCCCGTTTTAATCCCTGGCGAGAAAGGGTGGGCAGAATCAAATTTGAGCGGGGGGGGGTTTTGCAACCGGGGGACTTGCCTTCCTTTCCCCCAGTTCCTAATTCCCCCCAAACCCCCGCCTGAGGGGGGTTGTTTTCTGGACCCGGCCCAAAGGGGCCCCAGGAACCGCTGCTGCCCCCCGAACCCGGGGGCTCGGGGGGGAGCAGGAGCTGAGGGGGGGTTGGGGGAGTCCGGGGGGATCCGGGGCCCGGGTTCAGCTTGGCGGGGCCGGCTGGGGAAAGGTGTTTTAGAGGGCCGATACCCTCCCGTCACTTCCCCCCTCACCCAGGCAGGCAGAACACAGAAGAAAGGCTGGAGGGTTTGGAAAAGGGTGGGGCAGTTCAATCATTTCCCGGGGACAACATACTTGATTAGGGAATTAGTTGAATTTATCATCAAAAAATCAAACACAGTTTTCAAATGGGAAAACAAAAGTCCATTTTTCAGCGAAATTCAAGGCTTTATTTTATATAGGCGAAGCAATGCAGGTAGGTAACAGAGGGGCACTGCCCCTCCCCGCCCCCACAACTTTTTTTGCAGTCTTTTTATAGTTTTTTATCAATAATTTTTCGATTTTTTCTGTCATAATTTGCCAGGCAAGGGGGGTGGTTAGGAAAAAAATTCTGTAAAGTTCTGGGGAATAAGTCTCATAGATAACCATCCCTTTGGGAGGTAAAACCACAAAATTTAGGAAGTCTGGTCTTTGTAAACAGCATTGATCGAACAGAGGGGGGAAAACTGGGGCAAAATCTATCGGATATGGGAAAAATTTCAACTGGTACTAGATACAACTTATTTAAAAAGTAATATTCATAACAGGGGATTTAAAACAGAAAGATTTAAAAAAAATATATTTTCCTGTCTCTAGTTTTTATGCTTCATTTCAGACTTTGTATTTGGTTATACAAACCCCAATTTCTTCTGTGATTAACATGATCTTGTATCAATTATCACAATTTCCCCCCTTTTTTTTTTTTTTTATCTGCGGTTTGTTGGGCTTCAAATTTTGACACAAATTTTTTATAGATTTAAATTAAATTTTGCGTTATTTTGGGGTTTAAAAAGGTTATTTTAATTAATTTTCCTTCCATGTTTTGGTTTATTTGAATTTAAGGGGTTTTAAAAAAACCCCAAGGGATTAAAGGAGTCTTTAAACAATTAAAAAAACAATTTTTTCCACCCTTTTTTTTTTTTTCCCCAAATTATTATTAACATGGGTTTCCCAAATTTGACAACTTTTAAATTTTCCGAATTTTTAAATTTAAATTACTTCCGTTTTTTTTTTCAACCGGCACAAAAGAACTTCCCCTTCCTGGAATTTCCCGGGTTGATTTTTTTAATAAGGGTTTGGAAAAAAAGGGTTTTTCAGTTTCCCTTAATCCCCATTTCATTAAATTAGGTTTTTTTAATTTTACCCAAATTCCCCCTTTTTCTTTTTAAACTATTTTACCCCCCCAGATTTCAGGTTTGTAAGCCAAAATTACATGGGGGATTTTTTTTAAATTTTTGCTTTTGGTTTCCTTTTCCCCTTTTATAAATTTTAAACAAGGAACTTTAACACTTCTTCCTTTTTTTTTAAGTAAAAAATCCGGGGTGGATTTTATACTGCCCTTCCCTTTTGAGGGGGTTTTTAAACTTTTTCCCCAATTTAAAATTTCTGGGGGTTTCCGTTTATTTCCCTTCAGGTTGTTGCCAATTTTTCACTTTTACTTCGGGATTATTTTATTCTTATTTTCCCAGCGTCCAAAATTTTCATAAATTCCTTCTTTCCCCTTCCTTTTGGAGTTGGCCAAAGACTGACTTTTATTTGTAACCCGGATATTTCAGGTTTGGGCCCCACATATTGGGTAAGTTGTTCCCAAAAAGGGTTTTACATCCTCTCTATTACCTCATGACGGGCTCACCTTTTGGGCTATTGACCCCCCAAATTTTACGATTCCACTGTAACAACTTTTGGGGCCCAATCCCCCCCTCCATGGCTGCAATCAATCATCTGAAATTCCCCCCAGATCCAACAGGGAAATTTAGTTCAGTTCATATAATTACTTTCATGAAATTTTCAAAAAAAATTTTTCCTGGGTGGGTAAGTCCCATTTGCGAATTTTGTTTCAATTTTTCTAAAGAAAATTTCCGTCACCTTGTCCTTTTTCCTTGACGTTTTGTTATATTTTTTATCAATTCCCCCTGTATGATCTTTCCCCCTTTATCGAATATCCCCACATACCTTTTTTGTGAAGGAGGTTTCTTCCCACTGGGCAACTTTGGGGATGCCGTGGAACCCTCCTTTTCCCCAAAATGGTGGCTCCCAGAACTTTTTTCCCGTTGTCAAGTTTCTGTTTTGCCTTTATACAGGTTGAATTGATATGTGGTGGAAGGCAAGGGGGATCCCTGCCTGCCAAAACCCAATTGTCTGGAACACTTGGAAAAGCATCGCACTGTTTTTTTTATCATGTTGAAAGGGTGAGTCCCATTATTTTCATCCCTCTTCCCCCAAGGCCTACGGGGCTCAGTAGCTGGGGTTTTTTTAATCTTTCCAGCAGGAGTATGTCTTGGGGTCTCCCTTTTTCTCTCTTTTTTTGGGCTTAATTTTGTCCCAGTTTTTTTTGACATTCCCGTACTGACAGCAGTAAAACATATCTGACTCTTCCGGCCTTTTTCCCAAACCTCTGCTTTGGCCCCCCCTTTTTTTTTTTTTGTTCATTTCAAAATTCCGTTATGATTATCAATTTTGATTTTTTCCCTTTTGCTGTAGGGTATTAAGTACCTTAACAGTTTGTTCGTTGCTTTTACATTGGACAAAAATGCGAATGGGGGATACACCATGAAATGACACCAACAACTATACAATATACACCTTTTTTTAAGGGGACAGTCCACCCAGGTTTGGGACGGAGACTTCGTCCTATTTGGGGGAACTTTAGACAAATTGATCCAGATCAAGACGTCTCTGGTCCACTGTGAGGTCTCCAGGCCAGATGTCCTGCCCAACCCCAGTAGGGGGTTACAAATTTGACTTACTCACATGTGTCCATCCTTTTAGATGTCCAACAGCTGTTTTCAAAACAGAACAAATACAGTCCTTCCCATTTTTGGGTCTAGGGTTTTTTTCCGATTTAATTTCTTGTTGCTTAAAAACCCCAAAGGCCAACCAAAAGGGCGTTTACTAAAATTTTTTTCCAACTTTTGTTTTGTTGTTGTTATGTAACGGGGGGAAGGGGCCCGGGTAAACGGCTCAAGGGATGTTCCTTTTGGGAAGGATCCAACAGCTTTTTATATGGGAAAATCCCCGTTTTAAATTTGCTTTAGATATTAGACAGGGCTAGTGGGGGGCACTTTTTAATATTTTAGTCTCAATCTTAATTTTTGCCTGTTGTTTTAAAATTTGATTCATCCTTTCAGCCCCCCCGAACTCTGGGGTGCCAGGGGGGTGTGATAGTCCCCGCTGATGCCTAGTGCTGAGGTCATCCCTGCACCTTTGATGCCAATCGCCCCTTTGGCTGGTCTGTTCCGGAAGGCCATTTATTATGTGTTCTTCATATTTTTGGGCCCTTGGGGGTGGCCCCGCTCAGGGTTTCCTCACCAGTTTAATTGGGCTACTTTACTAGTAAATATTTCCACCTTCCTATTTTTTTGGGAAATTTCAAAAATTTTTTTGTATTCTTTCAAATCTTTAAGATTTTCCATTCCCCTTTTTTTTTTTCC
>JAREIS010001413.1:0-24007 GCA_030060385.1 Muscicapa striata striata
CTGAGAAGGACGGGCAGGGTCTGGGAGGGACTATGGGGACAGTGGGATGAACTGAGGTGGCACTGGGAGGGACTGGGATGGACTGGGAGAGCCACAGAGTCACTGGGGAGGGGCAGGAAGCCCGGGGATGGGCACAAGGAGTGCTGGGGGCTCTGGGGTGATTCCCAGGGAGGTTTTGAGGGGCTCCAGGGTCATTCCCAGGCCAGGGCCTGACGGGACCTGCTCTGCCCCACGCTCAGCTCTGCGCTCCATGAGGAACGGGGTTATCACCTCGTGGTTGTGCTGGCACTGAGTGTTCACAGAGCCCACAGGAACTCCAGCCATTCCAGGCTGCTGATCAAGTGCCTCACATTCATCTCCCCATAGGGAGTGTCCACCCTTCTCCCTATTTCTCCTTTCACATCTCTCCCCTCCGTTATCGTCAGCTGCTCCCCAGTTCACTTTTGGTGTCCCATTCCCTCCTTTTGCCCCTTCATCCCCTTTTCCCACACTCCCCGCATTCCCAGCCCCCTGTTATTCAGTTTTAGAGACCCACTCTCCCCTTTTTCCCACTTTCCCACCCGGTAGACCCCTTTCTCATCTTCTCCCAATCCTCAATCCCCTCCCAGTCTTCCTCTGGAGGTCCTGCTCCTCCTACCACTCAATTTAGGGGTCTCATCACCCCTTTTCCCCCTTCTCCCCCTCTCCCCGTGTCCTCCCGCCCCCGCTCCCCGAGAGCTCCGCGGGGCTCCAGGGGGGCTCCCAGCCCCACCAGTGCCACCAGTGCGGCCGCAGCTGCCGCCACTCGCCCGTGGCCAGCGCCGGGCAGGAGCCGCCAGCCCCAAAGCAGCGGCTGGGGCTGCGCTGGGAGCCCCCGGCCGGAGCGGGGCCGGCTCATGAGCGCCGCGCGCTCTCATTGGCTGAGAGCATTTTGGGGACCTTTTTCTGAGGTTCCCCGGCAACTGATGAGTCATCAACACCTCGCGCTCTGATTGGCTGCAGCGCGCTCCGGCCGGTTTTGGGTCGCAGCCCCGGGCGGGGTTTCTGGGGAACCTTGGGGCGCTGGGCAGGCGGGAGCTCAGCTGTGCCCAGAAATGTGTCCCAGGTACGCGAGAGCTCAGTGGAGCCCATGGCGAGGGCTCGCCCGATGGCAGGCACCCCCAAAGCCGCTCTGTCCCTGCTCCCGGCCGCACAGGGGACAGAAAATGGAACCGAGGGTTCCTGGGTGGGGATAAGGACCGGGAGGGATCCCTCAGCAAACTCCGGCACAGGAACAACAGACCCGGCCTGGGCACAGGGAGGGAATTAATTACCAACCAAATCAAAGTGACACAAGGAGAAGGGGAAGAAATCTCTCCAACGACTTCCTCGCACCCAACAGGGATCACCAGGACCACGGATCACCAGGGCTCTGCCCAACGGGGGTCACTGGGGATCATCCAACACCGATCCTCCCATGGGGATGGAGCTGGAGCAGAGCACGAAGCTCTTCCCACACTCGGGGCACTCACAGGGCTTCCCTTAGTGGAGCCTCCGTTGGTGTCGGATCAAGTGAGAGCTCCGGGTCCCTTCGTGTCTCCATCCCTCGATCGGGCCTCTCCCTGGTGTGGATGTGCTGATGGGTGGTGAATTCAGAATTCCACCTGAAGGTCTTCCCACATTCCAGGCTGTTCTCTGGTGTGGATCTCGAGGTGCTTGGTGAGGTTGGAGCTCCAACTGAAACTCTTCCAACATTTCTCACGCCCATAGAGCCATTTCCCAGTGTGGATGTTCTGGTGTTCCCTCAGGTGGGAGCTGTAGTAGAAGCTCTTCTCACCTTCCAAGCACCTGTGGGGCTTTTCTCCCTCCTCCTCCTCTCACATTCCAAGCACTTGTGGGGCTTTTCTTCCTCCTCCATCCAGCTGTGGCTTGGAAATGACGAATCCTGGTTTGAGGGGAAAAACAAGGTGGGGACTCCTTGGGCTGGGGGCTTCTCCTGCCCAAATCCATGTCTAGAATGTAGGAGGTGTCTTCAGTCCATGAAATTCTCCAAAATATCAAGATTCAGCCCAAAAAAAAAACCTCTAAGGCGTTCCCCTTCTCTGATCTCCCCACTTCAGATTTCCAGAAGTTTCCTTTCCCTGGAATGATGGGGCTCCAATGCCTCCAGGGGTTCCCCCTTCTCCAGAGTCCTGCTTAGGGATGATCCAGGGGCTTCTGGGGGTCCATGGGGTCCCTTCTTCACTGATGCCTCACTTTGAGATCCCTGGGATCCCAGGGGTCCCTCCTCTCCAGACTCCCCCCCTTTCCAGGCTGCCGGGGGCCCCCCAGCTCCAGGATCACCCCTCTCTGCTCTCCCTGCTCTGGAGGTCCCAGGGGTTCCTCTCCTCTGCTCTCCCAGGGGTCCCCAGCACCAATGTCCTCCCCCTGCCGATACTGGGCAATGGCCACACGGACCCCCAAAGATCCCCCCAAGGGGCTCAGCTTTGGGGTCCTGCAAGATCCAAACATACACACAGAAAAAAACCTCCCAGGGACGCCAGACGATATTTGGGGCTCAGTTCTGTAATCTGCGAGCTCCAAACACACCCCAATAAAAAAACCCTCTCAGGGACCCCCGATAGATTTGGGACGAGCTTTCCCTCCCCGCTCCCCTGCAGGGTGCGCTGGGGGCGATGGTCCCGTGGCCGGGGTGCTGCGGCCACAGGGGGCACTGGAACCTCCTGTTTCTCCTTCTTTGCCTGCTCCTGCTCCTCCTCTTACTGCTCCTCCTTTTCCCATCTCCCTCCTCCTCCTCCTGCTCCTCCTCCTTCCCAATCCCACCTCCTCCCCAGTTTCTGCACTCTGCATATTTAGAGTGGAGAACCTTGCTTGTTTTTAGAACTAGAACAAAGATCCCAGATGGAACAAGCCCTGCTGGTTTTAGTCAGAAGCATCAGTGACTAAAGGTCATGTTTCCTTTGGTTTTGTCCTGTCCTTGCTCCTCCTCAGTGTTCAGGCTGGACTATGGGGTGTCCTTGTTTGCTGCATTTTGGGAGTTCCTCTTGGATCCTTTGGGCAGTGGGCTGTGCCCTGGGAGGATTCTTTGTGCTCCTTTGTGACACAGGAGAACCTTCCAAGCGGTTTTTGCGTGAGCTGCTGCTGTGGTGTCACAGGAACGTTGCCACATCCCAGCGTGTTCCCATTGCTGTGGGACACAGAGGCCTCAGTGCCCAGAGCGGCTCTGGGTGCTGCTGATTGCCGGAGGATCCTCCTGCCCGAGGCATTCCCAGCAGCCAGCCCAGCCCTGACGTGTCCTTCTGTGCTTGCAGGGCACAGCCTGCAGACGTGTGCAGCGCAGCCACAGTGATCCAGCAAGTGGCTGCTGCAGTTTGCACTCTGTGCTCTGTGCCTTATTCGGGGTATTTTCTAACCCACTTGGCAAGTCAGTCGAGTTTTTCCCTCGGTGCAGCATCTGTGGCTTTGGGCTTGCTGTGTGCTTTCTGTTCTTCCTCTGGACCTGAGCTGACTCTGTAACCAAATTGCCATGAAGACACCGTTGGTTTGGGAGAGCTCCTGCCAGCAGCTGCAGCTGTAAAGGGGGTGTCTGCAGCCAGCCAGGCGTTTGCAGTGAGGCCTGGGGGGTTCTGTTCCCTCAAGCAGGGCGTCTGTGGCACTGGAGCCTGGAACTGCCCCGTTTGCTGCTCCAGCCAAGAACTGACACAGCCCAGCATTTTGTGCTGTTCTCTTGCTTGCTCTGGGAAGGGACTGTGGCTCCTGCAGGGATGCTGTGAAAGCAAAATGCTCTCTTGGGCTTGCCTTGCTCCGTGGCATTTCCCACCACAGGCAATTCTTTTCCTACCAGCATCTGGTTCATGTTCCCTCTCCCATTGCAGGGCACCTCATGTGTGGATCCCAAGCAGCTCCTCCTTCGGTGAGTGGGAAGAAACCTTTGGTGCTCAGAATTGTGCAGCAAGTTGTGAGCTCTGTGTGTGGCAGCCCAGTGCCAGCTGGGAGGCTGAAGGAAAGTTCCTGTCAGGGTCTTTGCAGCAGCAGCAAAGGGATCCCTGGCAGTTTTCTCCTTTTCTGCTGAAGAGTTTTAGAAGAGCTGCAGGTCTGGTTTTGCAGGCAGAAGACTGGCCTTAGCCATGGTGAAATTCCCAACAATAAATGGCAATGTCAACTTTAGCCCATTTTTAGTTTGATCAACTCTGAACTCCATTTCTCATTAGCGCAGCTGGATGTGTAGCTGAGGATAAATAAGGTGATAACTGAGATAGAACTTCCTGTCCCTCACGCTACCCTCTGCCCACAGGGCACAAAAGCTGCATCAGCTGTGGGAGAAACAGGACTTCTGGACAGCAAACAAATGTGATTGTGCAGAAGCCGATTTACTGTTTATTTTATAGCCCCAGTTATGCATTCTAAAACTACTGTCCATGCAGTCACACATTTCTTGATTGGTGGTTCTGTGCTGTTCACCCACCTTGCACGAGCCCCCCAAAGGTGATGATTGGTGGTCGTCCACAGCTTCACCACCCACCTTTATCTTGAGTCTTCTAATCTTGGTATTCTGTGTTTCAGCTCCTTCTCTCCCTGATTTAGCACAGTTCATGTTTCAAGTGGCCTTGAGGGGTCTCAACAAGTTGTTGAAAAACACCTAAAAATGGCTCATGCAGTGCACCTGTTATAAACACTGGTCTAAACTAAGAAATATACAGAAAACAGCTAAAGGTGTGAAAGAACAGTGAAATATGCAGAAAAACAGCTAGGCAGCAAAACATGGAGAAAAGCAACTAAATATAGTTTGGCTGGTGCACATGATACAGAGCAAGGCCTGGATTTGTTCAGACATGGCCACTGTGGCCTAAACTTGTCCAATATTACTACAATTCCCCTTTTTTTTCTTGCACCCTCCAATCCTCTTTACTATCTTATCTTATCTTATCTTATCTTATCTTATCTTATCTTATCTTATCTTATCTTATCTTATCTTATCTTATCTTATCTTATCTTATCTTATCTTATCTTATCTTATCTTATCTTATCTTTATCTTTATATTATCTATTATCTTATATCTTATTCTACCTTATTCTGTCATATCTTATTTTATTAAGTGAATCATTAACTTTATTTATGGGAAAAATAATGTGATAATGACTGATAAAAATACCAAAACCCCCCTGACTATATCTTTCAACCATCCAGGTACTCCCCATCCTCCTAACCATTTATCCAAACCCCAATCATCCGCAGTCAACTTCTTCATGTTATGTTGCAGTTGTTTGAACTTCTCATGAATGAATGCAGAATGTTTAGGAAGATTCATACAACACATCCCATCAAAATCCTCACACCCGTGCTCATGTGCTGATAACAAGAAATCTATAGCTAGTCCATTAGTTAACAATGTTGAACTTTGACATCACTGAATGTCCATCATGAGCACCTGAAACAAGGAATAGCTAAAGAAGGTTAGTTAGAACACAATACCTTGATGATGACATGAGGCTTTTTCTTGATAAGCTCCTTTAGTAAGTTTCCAGACAGGGCTATGTTTTGGCAATCCTGTTCCTGTTCAGGTCATGAAAGCTGCATGGTAGTTGGGGAATTTGTCTTCTGACTGGGCCTCATTTTCTTGGAGACAATTGATGCCTGGTCAACTGAATAGATGATTACTTTGAACCTGCTAATGATAAAAACACATGCAGATCTTCTCTTTAAGTTAGTAAATGAATTAGCCTTTGTCATTGTACATTATTGAGGAGTCTTATATCTAGTGAGATCCGAATCTTACAGCAATCAGGAATAATTCAAATATAACAATCAAAAACATTTCTCCTATCAGACATAATTAATTACACATGTGAAGTTAGATGATTACCAAGCACAAAAACACTTTACTATCATCCCAGTGCCTGCAATAGCTGATAAACATCAAATCAGTGAAGAAATGGATAATCACCTCCAGAAAATGACTCCCAAGCTCACTTCAAAAAATAGGTCCAGCTGTCATATTGATAGGGTCAAATTGCCAAGTCAAAGCAACTCAGGTATTGTTTTGATGCAGAAAACACCTGGGTCTGTTGGCAGTTTCCCATCCAGGTAGAGCCAGGGCATGGCCAGAGCCCAGGCCCTAATTGGAAGAGAATTCCCTGACTTTTTTTTTTTTTTTTTTTTTTTTTTTTTTAAACAAAAACAAAACCAAGACACTTAAGAATAGAAGCCACAACCAAACATTTTAGGGTGAGAAAGTATCCAAACCCCTTCAGCATCCTGTTCTCTCTGAAGTTTTTCCTCAGGCTTGTTCTCTCTCACAAGAGCCACAAGATCATCAGTTTAGAGGAGGCTTCCAACGAAGCTCAGATATCATTACTTGGAAGTCTGAAAATACTGAAAGTCATGAGACAACAGAGAGGCAGCCTGGATAAAAGAGATGCATATGCAACTAGAACAGAAAAAAATCCTGAAAATGACACATATCCCATAGATAAATTCACCACGAGATGTTAAAACACATAAAAAAGCTGGCTATAAATAAAACAGATACAACATCAACAAATCATGAGTTTGCCTATTACAAAATTGGTAAATTCACACCATGCAATCAATAGTGTTAATTATCACTTCAGTAGAACAAAAAGCACACTTAAGAGAACTCAGTTAATCAGTATTAATACCAAACATAAATGAAACATTGTCTAAACTTATTGATACTGAAACTTAATAGAAATGAGATCTAACAGAATTAACTTAATAGAACTTAGCCTTAGTCAATCTTAACAGAACGTATCTGGACACCAAAAAACACTCGTGAAAAAAGGGCACCGCAAACCAAGGGGACAGAAACATTATCTGCCTGTAAATATTGTTTGGTTTATACATTTCTAATTATTATAGTAAAAAGCAATACCATAATAACTGTTCTACAGTGCACACAGATAGTTTTGAACTCCTCCAGTACGGGAGCGGAAAGAGCAGGAAGAGCAGCAGCGGGAGGAAGAGGAGGGACACAGGAGGAGCGGCAGGAAGAGGAGGAGCGATTTTGGAACCACTCGCTTCTCCCGCTCAAGCCGCAGCTCTCCCGGGTCCGGCAGCATCGCCCCCCCAAAAACCCGCAGGTGAGCGGGGAGGGGGAGCTCGCCCCAAATCCATCATGGGGGGGCTCCAGGAGGGTTTTATTTCGCGGGGCAGGGGATGTTTGGATCTTGCAGGACCCCAAAGCCGAGCCGGAGATGCCCCGGAGGGATCTCGGCGGCTCCCACGTGGCGATCGCCCGGTCCCGGCGGGAGGGGGCGATCTCGGCTCTGCGGATCCCGGCAGAGCCGGGGGAACGCGGGAGCCCCGGAGCGGGAGAGCGCCCAGGGGCGATCCCGGAGCCGGGGGACCCCGGCAGCCTGGAGGGTGCGGGAGCTCGGTGATGAGCGGGCTCCGGGCCCCGAGGCTGAAAGGGGCGCTGGCTTCTCCAGCTGCCCTTGGGCAGCGCCACCATCAAACCCAACGCGCTCAGCCCTTGTTTTACCCCCAAACCAGGATTTCCCAAACCTCGGCATCGAGGAGGAGGAGGTCGTGAGGAAGAGGAAGATGGCCCGGGAGCCCCAGGCAGGTGAGGAGGAAGTCAGTGCCCCTTTCCCCTGTGTCCTGCTCCATCTCCCAGCCCAGCCCAGCCCCGCTGCCGACGCCCTCCTGCCGGGGACGCGCTGGGGGCATCTCCCTGCCCTTCCCTCTGGCACGGAGGCAAATCCCATCCTCTCCTTGTCCTTCCTCCCCCAGACAAGGAGCTGAGCACGGACACCAGGGAGGACAAATCCCGTGGCACAGCCTCGGCAAGAGGCCGTTTGCAGCGGCTCCACGGCGCAGGAATCCAACGGGAGGAAAAGCCCCGCAGATCCCGCACCAGGAGGGGCTGCAAACGCACAGCCCGGGATCCCAGCAGGAAAGAGCCAGCCCGGGCCGGGGAGGCGGCCGGAGCTCGGAGCTGGGGCTGCGTGAGCAGCTTCACCATGGGGAGAAGCCCCACAAGTGCTCAGAATGTGGGAAGGGCTTCAAAACGAGATGGGAGATGAACACACACCAGAGAATCCACACTGGGGAACGGCCCTACGAGTGTGGGGAGTGTGAGAAGAGATTCAGGCAGAGCTCAGGCCTGACTGTGCACCAAAGGATCCACACTGGGGAGAGGCCCTATGAGTGTGATAAATGCAGGAAGGGGTTTCAGACCAGCTCCAAGCTCCTCCAGCACTATCGCACTCACTGGGATGAGAGGCCTTATGAGTGTCATGACTGCGGTCAGGGCTTCAAGAAAAACTCACATCTCAACAGGCACCGGCGCATCCACACTGGGGAGAGGCCCTACGAGTGTCCCAAGTGTGGGAAGAGCTTCTCCAGGAGCTCTCACTTGACCCGACACCAACGGAGGCTCCACTAAGGGAAGCCCTGTGAGTGCCCCGAGTGTGGGAAGAGCTTCGTGCTCTGCTCCAGCTCCATCCCCCATGGCAGGATCCGCACTGGATGATCCCCAGTGACCCTGGTGGGCAGAGCCCCGCTGAGCCCTGGTGCTGCTGATCCGTGTTGGGAACACACCTGGCTGGGGGCTCCACATCCTCCTGGCTCCCATCCCTGTCCAATTCCCATTCCCGCTCTCTTTCCCTCTCCCTGTCCCGTATTCTCTGCCCGGTTGTCATTCCCATATTCCCAGTCCCACATTCCCTGTCTGTTGGGAAGGATAAGGATTTGACAGGAAACTCTCACAGATATGTATGTACAGCATTTCCATTTCTATATTTCCGATACCGCTCTTGTATTCCTATTCCCAGTCCCATTCCCATATTCCAATTTCTAATCCCTGTCCCATCTTCTAAATCCCCATCCCATATTGTCTCTCCAATTGCTATTTCCATACTCTGTATCCTGTTCCCATATTCCCATTCCCGGTTCCTCTTTTCATTCCTGTTCCCATGTCCCTGTCCCCATTCCCAGTCCCTGTCCCCATTCCCAGTTGTTAGAGAAGCCTCTCTGAGTCACTCCAAGAGAGAACAGAATGCAAAAATTAAATTAAAAACCTTTTGAGAAATTAAAATACAGTAAACCACACAGACATGAAATAGAGGTCTAAGTTTTAGTTTAAGGTATTAGAAATATTAATTTGCATAGGTATGAAGTAGAAGTATAACTCATAGTGTGAAGTACGTAGAAATATGTTTTAAATGCCTTAAAAAGTAAAAGCCGTAGAATCTCATGTAAAATACAAGCTATATTCAGAGCTTAAAAACATAGTTCTGGACAGAGTAAAAATAGAGTAAAAATATTTTTTATATTCTTCAGAGAGAACAGATAGGCCATGTGCACAAGTTATACATAAAATTTTGTATTACAGAACCTGAATTCTACTAGGTTTAGGAGAAATGCTTCAGGTTCATGGTTTTGGCTCACTGGATAATTTCTCAATAAAACTCCATGTATTGGAGCCAGGGCTCTCTCTTGCTCCTCTCTCGTTGCTCTCTCTTCTTTCCCCCGCCATCATCATCACCACTACCAGCACGTGAGAGAAGAAGAGGAGGAAGATGAAGAAGAAAAGAACAGAAGAAGAAAGGCCAGGGAGCATCTGCCTCTGGAGACTCTGCACCAGCTTTGAGCTCTTGCACCAGAGAGCTGCTCCTGCTTCCATTGGGACTTTATGGCAGAGAGATTGAACAGGGACTTGAGAGCCTCGGGCTCTTTGCCTTTGGAGCCTGACGTGCCTTTACAAGAAACAACTTTACAGCAGCCAGTGACTGCTCTGCTCTTTGAAGATCTAAAGCCATAACCAATCCCGGCAGCCGGTCCCATTCCTGGTCCCGGTCCCCATTCCCGGTTCTACTCCTCGTCCCTGTCCCGTATTCTGGGTCTGGGTCCCGTAGTCCTGAGAAGTCAGTGAAGAAGTCTCTGTCTTTTCAGAAGTAGTAAGTGGCTCACTTGAAGATTCTCTGATCAATTCCTAAGACAGTAATAACAAAGGAGCTTTTCTATCTCCTAAACAAACATCATCAAAAAGTTTCAGACCAACCCAATCCCAGAAAGTTTCACCTAAAACAGAATCGGGATCTACATTTGGAAAATTCTTTCTAACATATATTAACAGTTCTCTTTTTATCTGGAACACTAAAACCATTTCTTCTTAATAAAGATTCTAAATAATCATACATATATTCCTGCTCCTCAAATACACTTTCCCCATCTCTATGGACTCACCACAACACTTAGCTTACTTTAAATACATCATTATAAATTCTGTATCCTTTCCCATACTCTAACTGCTGTTCTTTAAATATATTTCCCCCCTTCTCTATGAATATACCTCAGCACTCAGCTTATCTTATATATATCATCATAAGCTTTGTATTTTTTCTCATTTCTGCTCTTTTGGCATAATATTTCCCATGCTCCTAGATTACCCCAAACTTGCTCACCTCAATATAAGATAGGCGATCGGATTCCACCTGGGCTGCAGGCATGGGATTGGCCAAAGGAGCTGGGCAGCACCAAGACCTCAAGCAATGATATGCTCAGGCATGAGGATTCTGGACCCCCAATAAAAGGGAGCCTCCAGGAATTAACTGTCACTGTTGTGCACACAAGGTGAGCAGTGTGTCCTGTCTGTCTGCAGCTCTGCCTCCACCATGAGGCTGCCAGTCCAGCAGTTACAGAGTGGGATCCCTCCCAATGCAATTTGGGGGTCCCAGTACCCTCTTTTCCTCCACTCTTCCACCCCGTCCCCATTGCCCCCCAATCCACCACCCCTGTCCCACATGATTGGTTTTGGGGGTTCCAGGCCCCTCTTCCCTCAATTCAGGCATCACCTGGAAGCATTTCCCTGGGACAAATCCCAGATTTCTGGGATTTTTGGGGTGCAGTTTTGGAGGGGGACAGCTCTGTTTGGCTTTCCCCTCCCTGTTGTGGCCTCTCAGCTGCCCCTGACACCCTGGGGGTGCTGGGATTTCCCTCCTGGGGACAAGGACGTTCATTCCCTTCCAGGAGCCCAATGCCCGGCTGGGGCTCCAGGGCAGGGGGTCCTTGAGCAGCTGCCCCAGAACCTCCGCCAGGGTCTCCCAGCGCAGCCGGAGCCGCTCGGCCTGGGCTCCCCAAAGCCCTCAGCAAGCCCCAAGTGCCTCCCAGGAACCCTCAACTCCCTCAAACCCAGCATCCCCCACAGCCCCTACAAGTTCCCCCCATGGCACCGGCCGTGGCCATGTCCCCACATGTCACTGGCCATGTCCCACCATGTCCTCACCCATGGCTGTGTCCCCACCATGTTTCCATCCCTGTCATTGTCCCCCACATCTCCATCCATGCCCATGTCCCCCCATGTCCCCATGAATGGCCATGTCCCCCTCCATGTCCATTTGTCCCCATGTCACTCTCCATGTCTGTGTCCTGCCATGTCTCTGTCCCCACCTATGTCTCAGTTCAGTCTTTATATTTACCCCAGTGTTGGACGTTTTAAAGGGATGAAGAGAAATCAAAAGCAAATCAAGACCAAAAGAAAAGCACTTTCATGTCTGTGCGAGCTGAGGATCCATGTGCTCGGGTGGGAGGGGTTTCTGCTCCACTGTCTCCGAAATCTTGGTCTTTGCCCCAGTCCATCAGCATTTAGCTGCGGAAGACACCCTTGGGCAACAGGAAATCAAAATCCTGGAATCACTGAGGTTGGATGTAGTGGTTTTGGTTTATTAATTTACAATATATTGTTGTGAGGCAGGATCAGGAAGAAGACAAAAAACAGGTTTAACTTTAAATGGTATAAAGAGAAATTTTAATACTAGAAACTATAAGGAAAAAAAAAAGAAAATAAATCTTTAGACTACTTTATTTTTTATACTAAAAACATACAAGAAACAACTCAGTAGGTTTACCATCTTTCAAATAGCTATTACTGATTTACTTGAAAGAGAAGACTTTTTTTCAGCCTATGAAGATATCTTCACAAGAATATTTTCTTTTGGTTTGATCTTACTGTGATTAGCCATCCAGGAGAACAAAAACCTGATTATTATCTAAAAACCCTTTTTTCAGACTAACAGTTTTTCTCATAACTTCTGCTGAGGACCATCTTAATGTATGGGGCACACTTTGAGGATTGTAACAATTTAAACAAAAACTTACTTTATTTTTGAGAACAGAGGGTTTTTTCCATTTTTTGGGGGGAGGGGGGGAAGGGGGAACCGCAGTGGTTTTTTTACTATTTTAATTTGGGGATTAAAGCAATTTTAACATTTGCTTACTTTAATATTAAAGCTTTTGTTTATATTTAGTTATAAATATAGTTAGAACAGTCATATTCACTTCATAATTTTTTATGTGTCATAGAGAAAACAAGACATTTTTCTCCATAGTTTAAAAAAAGAGAAATTCTGGTTGATGACTTTTCCCCTTTCTTTATTTAGGATTTGAGTTTTCTTTTCGTTTGATTTAAGTATTTTTATATCGTTTCTGTGTGTATTAATATTTGTTGTTGTTGCTGATGTTTTAAATTTATTTAGGAGAGAGGATAAAGTATCTGTAAAGGTTTATTCTGGGCATTCAAAGAGTTAATACCTTGCCCAGGCAGCAGAGGATTTTGTGATTTTTTTCCAGGTGGGGTTGTTGGGTTATTTACAATAAAGAGTCTTTCCAGGCCACGCTGGGGGCAGGGTGAGGACTGCAGGGTTTAGTCAGAGAAGCGCTGATGAGTTTCTGGTTTCATGGCTGTTCTCCGGCGCCCGCTGCGCTCAATTCCAGCCGCGGGCCGGGGGTTCTTCCTCCACCCTGCCCAGCAGACAAGGCTGTGGGGCCTTGCCAGAACGGGGCTCAGCTGTTTTTCCCCCAGGCCCGTGGGCAGCGGGGCGGGCCCGGCCGTTCGGAGCCGCTCCGGGCCGGGGCAGGGCAGGGTTCTGCCGAGCCGCGGCCGTGCCGGGGGGCAGGGATGTGAGCAACGGGCCTTGCCTTTCCTTTCCCTGGATATCGGGGTCCCTGGCTGGAAACGGGGCCCGGCAGCTTCCTGAGCTCTGAGTCAGAGCCCGCCTGCCCCTGCCCGGCCCAGGCAAAGTGGAGGGGCCTGGGCTGGTGTTATTATGTGAGAGGCTGGAAGGGAAAGAGAACTGTCCCAGGGCTTTTTGTCTTTACATATGTGTTTCACAAGGAGGCAAAAACTTGCTTATTGCTGAAAAAATGTGCCAATATTAAAATCCGACGCTGATTGGACCCGCAGAGATGCTCCAAAAATGGCGCCTCTCCTTTCCCAGCATCGTCCTGGCGGCAGCTCCGGGGCCGGGCTTGTCGCCACTCTGCCCAATCCGCGCGCGAGATCAAAGAATGACGGCAGCATCAGCCAATCGCAGCGAGGGGCGGGCTGTGCTCATGGCACGGACTCCCCTCCCTTTCCCAAGTTCCGCCATTTCTCGCAAACCTCGCCTGAGGACCGCGCCCAGCGCTGGGCCCGGCCCGGGCATCGGGCCAAGGAACCGCTGCTGCCCTGAACCGGCGGGAGCTCGGGGTGAGCGGGAGCTGAGGGCGGTGGGAGCTGGGGGTGAGTCCGGGATGGAGCCGGGACCCACCTGGAGCCCGGCAGGAGCCCGAGGCCGGCAAGGGATGTTTGAGAGAGGCCCCGGGGCTGTGCGGGAAAACTCACGTGGCCAGAGGTTTGTGTGCACAAAGGAGACAGAGGAGTCCTGTAAAAGTGACTTTATTGATGAACAAAGGGAGAGGCTATGAGCATTTTCCATGCAGTCTCTAAAACGCAGCTTGCTTTTCATCCTCATTTTCCCGGCATCATCTCCTTCTCCCTTTTCCCACTGGCTGAGGTATTTGGAAGGTTCAGACTTCCCGATCCGCCTGCTACATGTCTCCCTTAATATGCACCCCTCCTTTTGTATAACATCCGATTTTAACGGCTGTGTTTAGTGTTTCTCCTTTCGAAGTTCAGGAACTGAGCAGGATCTTGGCTGAGCAGCAGTCCGTATCAATTAGTAACATTTTCTGTAACTGATGGTTCTTCCCGTTACTTCCTTTTGTACAAATCCCTGGCTCTATCTCTTAGAACAATAATGTAATTCCGTTCAAACCCTCTTAGTATTTTCTCAATAACTGTGTTTACTCTCTTTAATTACCTTTGTTTCAATCTCTTTTCATGGTTCCTCTTTGGTTTGGGATTATTCTCAGTGCCCTCACTCCCTGTCCTTTTGTAGCCGTTTCTGGATCAGGCCTGGCTGCCACCTGCATCCCCTTGCTCACCTGCTGAATGAGCTGCACTCAGCAAGGTGTCGTGCATGGGAAAAAGATGAGAGTTGCTGCAGTACATCAGAGAAGGAACAGAATTCGTTTAACCCATGTGTCCCATTGCCATCCTTTCTACATTTGGACCGGAATCTGAGCAACTTTCTTATTTCCATTGTTTTACGTTTCACCAATTTTCAGTTATCGTCTATTTGCAAACAGCAGGTTGAGTAATTTAATTTTCCACAAATGTCACCTTCTTGCTTGACATAGCCTGGTCAGCAGGATGGTCAAGAGCTGACTCTGGCTGCCTGGTTGTTTTTTCTTGGACAGCTTGTATTACTGTAATTCAGATGATAAATGGGTACTTTCCCCTAGCAGTGTTAATTTGCATTTCTAAAACTCCTCTTCCAGCTGCCTGAAACCTATGCTAATCCTTCAGAGCAGCTATCCCCTGACTCACATATGCCCCCTTCTAATCTGCTTTTTACTTGATATTTTTTAGTGTTAGAGAGTCAAGGCATTGCTTGATTTTTGCCAAAATGTGCAGCAGAAATAATTTCATCCACAAGTAGGCTGAGTGTGCAAAAAAAAAATCATTCCATGGCACGTGAGTTTTACTAGATTTTTCGTAAATTTCATACAGTCTGAATCCATTGAAATCCACTGATTTGGTGTTCATTCCTTCCAAGTTCTTAGTATTTGGTTTACTGTTGGACCCGTATTTCTTTGCCTGTGATTCTGTCCTTATAATGTTAATTAGGTCCGAATTCCTGATTTTCCATCTCAGCCTTTTTCAGACCAGGTGCTTCCAGCTCCACCTGGAGCTGTCAAGGAGGTGGGTGTTCCTTGATGTTTGCTGATGGCCGTTGATGTTTTGTTGATGGTTGTTATCTTTTTGGGTATCTTTTGGGCTATTCTCAGTCTGTTGAGATGTTAAACTCATCTCTGTTGAGTGGTGAAACATCCCTTAAAAAACTCTTTAAATTTTTTTTTCCCAAAGCAAGGGAAAACAAAGCCTGAGTAGGGAAATAAAATTTTAAAAAAAATTAAACTTGGTTTATTTTCCAGCACCAGCTTTGTTTTCTTGTGATTTTCCAGTCACCCCCAGCCCAGTGTGTGAGTGTGATTGAGAGCCAGAGTGGAATTGTGCCGCTGTGTTCCCCAGCAGCTGTGGCAGTGCAGGCACAGAAAGCAGCCAAGCTGCAGCAGTGGCAGCAAGGATTGGCCCCAGTGGCTGGAGATGCCAAAGGAGGGTGGCCAGGCAGAGGATTTGAGCAGAGGATGTGTGGGCAGGCCCAGGGGCTTCCCCCGCTGTGGAGCCCTGGCTGCTGCTGCGTTGCCTTCAGTGCAGGCTCAGTGGGGCCTCCCGTGCTGGTGCTGCAGGCGGGAAGTGCAAATGTGCGGGGCTGGAGAGCCCCTGAGCCCAGGGTGAGGGGTCCCCCCGTGCTGAGCTGTGCTGGGGCTGTTTCTGTGCTCAGGGACACTTGGCATGGGCCACGGCACTTGGCCACCACTGGGGCTTCTGTGCACTCCTCAGGCAGGACCCGATGTCCTGGTTGGATGTTGGGAACAGCAAAGTGCCAAGGCAGGCTCTGTGCCAGCCCAGCTTCCTGTGGGAGAGATTTCCCAGGAGACAGGTTTGTGGCTGCAGACTGTTTGAAATATACATCCCTTATCTCCACCCCCCCACTAGGTGGAGAATTACCAGGGTAAAGAATTCCGAACACCAATTCCAAGGGACATGATTGAATATCTTCCCTGGGTCTGGCACTTATTCTTGCCAAAGCCAGTGGCAAAAGCCGTACCCGTGGCATCTTGGTTTTTATCCCCAGCTTCCAAAGGAGTTTCTTTATTTCCACATTCATTCTTTCTACCTGACTGAGCTCTGGAGTTACCAGGGCTTGTGTTGGTCCCATTGTATTCCTAAAGCAACCATAACCCCCTGAAGGATCATTTCTGTAAAATGAGTTCCCCATCTGAGTCTACTGCTTCTACTTTCCCTTATCTTGGAATTATTCGTTTTAGAGATACCTTAATAAACGATCCAGTGGTTGCTGAGGAAGTGAGAATTGCTTTTGCCCCCATGTTAGCTGCCATGCTGTCCCCAGCAGATATTTTATCCTTCCTGCTCAGGGCATTTCAGTGCCAGGCTCTTCCAAGCACACACAGCTCCGCCGGTTGAGCTGACCATGCGGGCAGTGACCTGCGCTTGCTCTAATTGCCTTTCCTTAGTCAGAGCGTGTCTTGGAACTCTTTTCCCTTCTCCTGCCCTTGCAGACCCATCCATAAACGCATTTTGTCCTTCAGGCCAGGGAATGTCTCATCAGTCTCTCCTGTGCTGGCTCTGGAGCTCTGTCCCTTGAATGCAGCCATGGGTTTGTTCCCAGCTCCTGTACAGGCTGTTCAAACAGGAGGCTGGGTTAAACCCTTCCCCTGCCCTCAATTCTAAATCCTCCTGTGCCACTGAACAAGTTTCATTCTGTAATCACCCAGCACTGCTCATCCATGTAGAGGCTCTTTTGGTTATCAGAGCTTTAACTTGGTACCAGACTTGAACAACAGGAGATCATCCTGCCATCAGTTTTTGGGCCTCAGGTCCCATTAAAGCTGTGGCTGCACAATTCTGCAGAGAATGAGGCCACTCTGGCCACCGGGTTAAGCATTTTAGCAGAAGAATCCCTTTGGCATGGCCCTGTGTAATATCCTTTTTTTAAAAGGCCAGGTTCACTATCCTGGTAAATTTTAATAGGTTTAATAATTGACAAGAGACAAACAACAAGCAAAACGGTGTAACAGCACAGTGCTTGGCCTTCAGAAACACTTCCTTAAATGCATCAACCTGTTCATAGGTCTTCATGAATTAGTCAAAATCATTCCAAACCTGTTATTCGACATTTTTTCCATCGCTGGGGGTCTGGTGTCCTATAATCCAAGAATTTCCTTTTTATCTTCTCTATTCTACCATTCTCTGCCACTTCAAGGCAAAATAGAGTTTAGCATCCTGTGTGAGTGAGCATCCCCAGAAAGCATCTTTGACATCAAGTACTGAATGTTGTCAGTGTGAGGAGGGAACCTGGTTCAAGATGGTGTAAGGGTCTGAGACTGTGGGGTGCCTGGGTTTAATAATCTCATTTATTATTCTTAGGTCCTGCACCATTCTGTGGATTCCATCTGATTTCTTGACTGGCAGGATAGGAGCATTCTAGGGAGAGATCCCTGGCTTCAAAAGCCCTGCCTTTAGCAGGGACTCAGTAAGAGGCTGTGAGCCCTTCCTTCCCTCCCTTGGAATAGGGTATTGCTTTTAGACACCACTTGTCCTGGTTGGTTCAAAGTCCTTTGGAGAGGCTCCATATCTAATTTCCCCTATTTTCCGGGAGCTGCCCAATCTTCTGAGTTCACTTCGGCATAGGTCTTGCCAGAAACCTGCCAGACAAAGGCACAACTCTGTATCACCTTTACAGTATTGATCTGTATTCCTAAATTAGCCGTCAAATCCCTTCTCAGTAAATTACAATCAGAATTAGGAATAAATAAAAGCTGCATTTCAAACCCATCCCCCACATCTTCTTACACTGGGTGAATAAAACACACCAGCTCATCTTTCCCACTTATCCCCTGAATACTGCTGTCTAAATCCCTTCTGGATTTCCCTTATTGCCCCTCTGGATGTCTGTGTCTTTGATTACCTCTGGGAGAATGTGCAAACTCCCTCAACATGCTCCCAAAGGACCCTTCAGAGATATTTTGGGATCATCATCCCTTTTGCTGGGAGCCCTTCCTGGCTTTCCCTTTCTCCCCTCCATGGGTGCCCTGCCATGTTTAGTCCCTGAAGATCCCACTGCACTCACTGATGAGATTTTCAGAGCTCTCTGGCTGCCGACTCTTCCCAGCCCCCTGATGTGTCCCTCGTCTGTCTCCTGGTCACTCTCGGGTCCCCAGTCCATGCCCGGTGCCGCCGCCCCCCAAGGGAGCTGATCACCCAAACTGGGTGAGGCACCTTCAGCTCCACTCGCTGCCCCCACCCCGGACGGGGGAAGGAATTCCGGCCGAGCCCCAAGGTGTGTGGAAAACTTCATATCACCAGAGGATTCTGTGCACAGAGAAGACAGAGGAGTCCTGTAAAGGAATTTGATTCACAGAAGAAGGGGCAGAGGCCATGGGCCATTTGCCATGGGGTCTGTGCAGTTGCCAAGGCCGGGCCCCCCCGCGCTGCCGTGGCGGGAGCGGCTGCAGTGGGGACCGAGTGCGGGCGGGAGCGGCCGAGAGCCCAGCGCTGCCCCAGCCCGAGCTGCCCCAGCTCCATCCCTGCCCCTGCACTGGGATGCTGTGGGTTTGGGGGGAAGAGGGAGCCGGCAGGGGGTGCTGGGCCTGGGGGCAGCAGGAGAAGGGAAGGGGAAGCAGGGCTGGAGAACAAAATGGTCAAATGATGCACGTGGGAGGAGAAGTTGGGGTTGTGCAGGAGGAGGAGGAATATTAGGAGGAAGACGAGTGTGAGGAAGAGGAGGGACACAGGAGGATCAGAAATGGGAAGCAGCACAAGGTTGCCCCCCTCCCTGAATATGCAGCCTCTTCCCCAGGTCCAGCAGTCTTGTCCCTCTCAGGTGCAGCAAGTGACCGGAGAGAGGGATACACAATTTTCACAGGGGTGAATCTTGGTGTTTCTGAGCTTGTTTAGGCTAAATGTTCATGCATTGGTTTTTTATGGGCCCTGAATCTTTATATTTTGCAGGAAGTTTTGGCTGAATCTTCCTGTTTGGTGAGTTTTTGATCTCTCTGTTGATGTTTGGATGATTTTTAGGCTGAATCTTGGTGTTTGGGAGGTTCTTACAGACACAAGATGCCCAATGACTTCCTGAGATGAAATTGGGCAAGGAGGAACCCCCTAGTCGAAGGTATTTTTTTCTTTTTTTATTTCCCAAACCAGGATTTTTCATTCCCAAGGCGTGGGCAGATGGAGAAGGAGCAAAAGCCCCAGAGATCCCTCAGGAGGAGGGGCTGCAAACCCAGCCCAGGGAGCTGCGAGGAGGAAAGACCCTCCCTGAGCCGGGAAGGCGGCCGGAGATGCAGGCAGAGCTCAGAGCTGGTGGAGAAGCCTCATGGAGGGGAGAAGCCCCACAGGTGCTTGGAATGTGGGAAGGGTTTCAGCTACAGCTCCTGGCTGATCCAGCACCAGAGGATACACACTGGGGAGAAGCCCTATGAGTGTGGGAAATGTGGGAAGAGCTTCAGTGAGATCTCCATCCTGTTGCAGCACCAGGTGACCCACACCAGGGAACGGCCCTACACCTGCTTGGAATGTGGGATGAGCTTTGGGTGGGTGTCCAACCTGAGAAGACACCGGCGCATCCACACCGGGGAGAGGCACTTTGAGTGTCCTGTGTGTGAGAAGAGGTTTCAGACCAGCTCCGATTGCCTGAAACATGAGCGGATTCACACAGAGGAGAGGCCCTTCCGCTGCCCCGACTGTGGGAAGGGATTCAAGCGCAATTCCGACCTCACCAAACACCGGCGCATCCACACTGGGGAGAGGCCCTACGAGTGTCCTGAGTGTGGGAAGAGCTTCTCAGACAGATCAAACTTGCCCAAACACCAACGGAGGCACCACTAAGGGAAGCCCTGTGAGTGCCCCGAGTGTGGGAAGAGCTTCGTGCTCTGCTCCAGCTCCATCCCCCATGGGAGGATCAGTGTTGGATGATCCCCAGTGACCCCCGTTGGGCAGAGCCCTGGTGATCCGTGGCCCTGGTGATCCCTGTTGGGAAGACACCTGGCTGGGGGGGCTCTGCATCATCCTGTCTCCTTCTGGGCACCTGGATGAACACAGGGGCAGAACGTCCTTTGGGATGCAAAGCGACATTGGGAATTCCTTGGGTTGAGTGGATTTGTTGACTTTTAACTCCAGAAAATCTGTGTTCAATCCTAACTTCTTTTGGCATCCAGGAAGCTCAGTGGTCTTGGAGGTCTTTTCCCATCTGGTGGTTTGTAAAGATTTCCTGATAATTGTTACCTGGCGAGACCTGGGTAGTCTCCCTTGTATCTGACAGGAACCAGTCAGTGTTGGATTTTTAATACTGACACATTGTTACAGCAATAAGCAAGTTTTTTCCTCTTTGTGAAACACACATGTAAAGACAAAAAGCCCCGGGACAGTTCTCTTTCCCTTCCCGCCTCTCACACAGTAACACCAGCCCAGGCCCCTCCACTTTGCCCGGGCCGGGCAGGGGCAGGCGGGCTCTGACTCAGAGCTCAGGAAGCTGCCGGGCCCCGTTTCCAGCCAGGGACCCCGATATCCAGGGAAAGGAAAGGCAAGGCCCGTTGCTCACATCCCTGCCCCCCGGCACGGCCGCGGCTCGGCAGAACCCTGCCCTGCCCCGGCCCGGAGCGGCTCCGAACGGCCGGGCCCGCCCCGCTGCCCACGGGCCTGGGGGAAAAACAGCTGAGCCCCGTTCTGGCAAGGCCCCACAGCCTTGTCTGCTGGGCAGGGTGGAGGAAGAACCCCCGGCCCGCGGCTGGAATTGAGCGCAGCGGGCGCCGGAGAACAGCCATGAAACCAGAAACTCATCAGCGCTTCTCTGACTAAACCCTGCAGTCCTCACCCTGCCCCCAGCGTGGCCTGGAAAGACTCTTTATTGTAAATAACTCAACAGCCCCACCTGGAAAAAAATCACAAAACCCTCTGCTGCCTGGGCAAGGTATTAACTCTTTCAATGCCCAGAATAAAACTTTACAGATACAGTATTATCTCTCGTAAATAAAAATGAAAAATAAAAACAAACAAACAAACAAAAAAATCGCAAAAAAAAACAAAACAAAACAAAAACGATAATAATACACACAGAAACAATATAAAAACACTGAAATCAAACAAAAAGAAAAATCAAATCCTAAATAAATAAAGGAGAAAACTCGTGAACTAAAATTTCTCTTTTTTTTAACTATGGAGAAAAAACACTTGTTTCCCTATAGTACATAAAAGTATTATGAAGTGAATATGACTGTTCTAACTGTAAATATAAACAAAAGCATTAATATTAAAGTAAACAAATGTTAAAATTGCTGTAATCCCCCAAGTTTAAATATTAAAAAAGCTACAGTTGTTTCGTGAAAAAAAAGAAAAAGAAAAAAAACCCTCTGTTCTCAAAAATAAAGTAAGTTTTTATTTCATCTGATAGAATCCTTAAAGTTTGTCCTATAAGTTAATATAGTCCTCAATAAAAGTTATGAGAAAAACTGTTAGTTTGAAAAAAGTGTTTTTAGATAGCAATCAGATTTACATTTTCTCAGGTGGCTAATCACTGTAAGACCAAAACTAAAAGACAACTTTCTTGTGAAGAAATCTTCATAGATGAAAAAAGTCTCCTCTTTCAAGTAAATTGGTGAAAGTTTTTAAGATGGTAAACTGAGTTGATTTTTGTACTTTTTTAGTATAAAAAAAAATGTAAAGTTTTATTCTAAGTTTTTTTTTCTTATAGCTTCTAGTAATAAAATTTCTCTTTATACCATTTAAAGTTAAAACTTTTTTTTGCCTTCCTCCTAATCCTATCTTGCAACAAAAAATATTAAAATAATAAACCAAAATCACTACATCCAACCTCAGATATTCCTGGATTTTGATTTCCTGTTGCCCAAGAGTGTCTTCCACAGTGAAGTGCTGATGAACTGGGGCAAAGACCAAGATTTTGGAGACAGTGAGGTGGAAACCCCTCCAAACAAGGTTCTTCCACCCAAGCACGTGGATCCTCAACTTGCATAAACACTGAAATGCTTTTCTTTTGGCCTTGATTTGCTTTTGATTTCTCTTCAGCCCTTTAAAACATCCAACACTGGGGTAAAAATAAAGACACTGAACTGAGACATGGGTGGGGACATAGGGGACATGGCCAGTGACATGTGGGGCTGGGAGACCCTGGCGGAGGTTCTGGGGCAGCTGCTCAAGGGACCCCCTGCCCTGGAGCCCCAGCCGGGCATTGGGCTCCTGGAAGGAATGAACGTCCTTGTCCCCAGGAGGAAATCCCAGCACCCCCAGGGTGTCAGGGGCAGCTGAGAGGCCACAACAGGGAGGGAAAGCCAGACAGAGCTGTCCAGCTCCAAAACTACACCCCAAAAATGCCAGAAATCAGGGTTCTTCCCAGGAAAAAGCCTCTAGGTGGTGCCTGAGTTGAGGGAAACGTGCATGGAACCCCCAAACCAATCAAGTGGGACAGGGATGGTGGATTGGGGAGCAATGGGGAAGGGTGGAAGAGTGGGGAAAAGAGGGGACTGGGACCCCCAAATTGCATTGGGAGGGTCCCACTCTGTAACTGCTTGACTGGCAGCCTCGTGGTGGAGGCAGAGCTGCAGACAGACACGACACACTGCTCACCTTGTGTGCACAACAGTGACAGTTTATTCCTGGAGGCTCCCTTTTATTGGGGGTCCAAAATCCTCATGCCTGAGCATATCATTGCTTGAGGTCTTGGTGCTGCCCAGCTCCTTTGGCCAATCCCATCCTGCAGCCCAGGTGGAATCCGACCGGGTTAAATCCACCCGGGGCGGGCCCATGGTACCGAGCCGGCTTTCCAAGGCAGCGCCTATTGCAAGCAGCTTGCACTGCAACAACTGCCCTTTCCTTTTTTATTAAAAGGGTAAAAACGCTCTGTGACACCCATCTGCGAGGGCACATTGCAAACAGGGTGGCAGAAGACAGCATACATCTAATTTGGGATGAGGTTTCTCACTGGAGCTGCAGCATTCATGCCTGAGGAGCTGTTGGGTGAGAACTATTAATCACAGGCTCAGTGTTTAGTAGTTACAACTGCTGTAATAAAACAGCCATGACTCCATTTTCTTCATGCAGGAAAACCCAATTCTTTCTTCACACAGCTTATTTTTTACAGTTTTTACAGACCTCGTGTATAACTCTATTTGGTTAATAGTTTTCTTGCAAATTACTCCATTGGTTAGTAAAAGGTATTTTACTTGTCAATCAAATTTCTCTCTTCTTGGTTAGTTTATATATTTTGTTCACTGATTCTCATGAGACAGATTTCTTGTTTACTGCAGATGCAAACGGTTCTTTTATGAGAATAGCTTGCTATGTTAATTGTTTTCTTGCTTAAGATTGTTTTCACAAGGGAACAAGCAAGTTACTTAGCTCACTCTTGTGGGGGTGTTATCTCATTGAGGTTATCACTGGTTATCTATTAGATATGGGATAATATACATAAAAGACCAATTACAATCAACAAAACATAGCAAATTCTATCATGCCATTGACACAAGGTTTCCCAGCATAAGAAAATAGAAGAATAATGTCCAATGTCTTCTAGGGAAATGGAAATAAATGACCATTGTTTTATAGTCCAAGTAGTCCATAGCTGGGAATGTTGATCTTTGACATCACTGAATGAGCTCTTGGATCCTGGAACAGGAAATAACTGAAGAAGGTTAGCAGGAACATTATACCATGATGATGCCCTAAGGCTTTTGTTGGCAATTTGCCTCTAAATTTCCAGACACAGCTGTGTCTTGGCAGTCCTACTTCTCTTTTCATTCTGACCACAAAGGCTGCATGGTGATTAGCTTCTTTTTCTTCCCACTGGGCCTCATTTTCTTGGAGGCAATTGATGTTTGGCTGAATAAACAGGTGATTACTTTGAACTTGTTGATGATAAAAATACATGCATACCTTTTCCTTGAATTAACGAATTAGACTTTTTTGTGTATTCAATTGAGGAGCGTTACATAAAAATATTTTAATTTCTTTTTGTATAATATTTCAGGTTTTAAAAATATAAATATATAAATATTTAGAAGCTAATTCCCCTTTGTTTTAAAAACAGCATGTATGACTCTTGCCAT
>JAREIS010001414.1:5000-7500 GCA_030060385.1 Muscicapa striata striata
GAGCCCTTCCGACACGGACACTCTGGGCAAACAGGTCGGAGCAGGAGCGGCGCAGCCACCTCGGCCGAGCGAGCCATGCTCGGGACTCTCGGGAAGGGCGGGAAAGCCTCGGCAGGCTCCACGCATCCCGGCCGCGTCAGCCCGGCTGTCGGCCACCAGCCCAGACCGACAGCCAAAATGCCGCACCCGCAGCGGCGGGCCCGCAAGGCCAGGCAGAAAGGGACGAGCGCCGCCGCCGCCACCATTCCCGGAGGAGCGGCGGGCGCCCGCTCCCTTCCTCGTCATCACGGAACCGGCAGCAGCGGGCCGGGCGGGACACGCGCGCTTGTCTGTCCCCGCCACACCTCGCCTGGGCCGGGAGCAGAGCTGGGATCACATCTCGACTGACCAACCTGTCCCAGTAAACTGGGTAGTGCGGAACCGGCTAAGGCCAGGCAGAAAGGACGAGGCGCCGCCCTCCGCCACCATTCCCGAGGAGGAGCGGGCGCCCGCTCCTTCCTCGTCATCACGGAACCGGCAGCAGCCGGGCCGGAGGACAGCCGCGGCTTGTCTGTCCCGCCTTACACTCGCCTGGGCCGGGAGTGAGCCGGGATCGCGTCTCGACCTGACCAACCTGTCCCAGTAAACTGGGTATCGGAAACCCAGGCAAAGCCACGCGGCGCTTTGCCTTACAGCGGCGGTGCTCTCTGCCTCGCAACTGCGCGCCCGCCTTCTCCGCCTCGGACACAGGCACTGGATCAGCCTGCGGGATGCGGCCCGTACCTCGCTCCCATAATACGGACAGACGAGGCCGAGGCCGCCACGCCCCAAGAGACGAACGTCGTGACGAGGGAGCAGCGGCGCATGCCGCTCCTCACGATGCACAGCCGAGGCAGCCTGAAACAGCGACCCTTGGTGAACTTCCAGCGGCGGGACACAGGTCACCGCGGACAACAGAGTGACCGTTCACCCGGCGCGGGAGCTGCAGCGCCTCCGCCAGCGGGGCGATGCCGCCGGCCGGCCGGCCGGGCCGGCGGACTGGTCCGGCGGCCGGGGAGACCTGTTCACCCGGCGCCGAGGGCTGCAGCGCCCTCCGCCGGCGGCAGGCGGATGCCGCCGGCCGGCCGGCGCCGGCCAGGGGCCTGGTCTCCGGCGGCCGCCCGAAGGGGACCTGTTCACCCGGCGCGAGGAGCAGCGCCTCCCGCGGCGGCGAGCCGGCCGCGGCCGGCCGGAGACTGTCCGGCGCCGGGAGGTGACCTCACGCCCGGCGCACGCCTCCGCCGGCCGGGATCGCGCCGCCGCGGCCGGGCGGTGCCTGTCCCGGGGGGGGCTGAGGTCCCCGCGCGCTGCCGCGACAGGTAGACCTGTTCCGGCGCGAGGAGCTGCGCCCCCGGGGTCGCGCGCCGCCGGCGCTGCCTCGCCCGCCGGATGACCCGGCGCAGGAGCTGCAGCGCTCCCCGGCGCAGCGGTCGGCGCGCCGCCGAGCCGCGCCTGTCTCGGCGCCGAGAGGTACGTCCCCGGCGCGAGACACGCTCCGCCGCCGGCGATGCGGCGGCCGGCCGGCCGTAGATGGTCTCGGCCCGGAAGTAGACGTTCACCCCGCCAGGAGGCTGAGCGCCTCCGCGGCGCGGTCGCGGCGGCCCGAGCGACTGCTCCGCGGCCGAAGGTACTCACCGGCGAGAGGCTGAGCGCTCCGCGGGGCAGCGCCCCGGGCGAGACCTGGTCTCGGGCCCCGAGAAGGTACCGTTCACCGGCGCCGAGGCTGCGCGCCCCGGCGGCAGGCGGATGCCGGCCGCGGCGCCGGCGAGCTGGTCTCGGCCGCCGGAGAAGGTAGACCGTTCCCCCGGCAGAGGCTGAGCGCCCTCCCGCGGCAGGCGGATGCCGCGCCGGCCGGCCGTAGCCTGTCTCGGCGCCTGAAAGTAGACCGTTCACCCGCGCGAGGGGGGCGCCCGCGGCGGCGGATCGCCCGGCCGGCGCGGGCTGAACTGGCTCAGCCGCCAGGTACCGTCCCGGCCGAGGCTGCGCCTCCGCGCGGGAAGGCGGGACCGCCGACCCGCGCCGGGAGCTCGCGCCGAAGACCTCCCGGGCGAGGACGGCGCTCCGCGCGGGCCGGCCGGCCCGACGGCAGCGACCTGGTCTCCGGCGCCCGGAAAGGTGACCGTTCCCCGGCCGAGAGCTCAGGCCTCCCCCGGCGGAGCGGATCCGCCGCGGCCCCGAGCCCGGGCCTGGCTCGCGGCCGCCGGAAGGGGACCGTCACCGGCGCGAGGCTGCAGCGCCTCCCCGGCGGCGCGGATGCCGGCCGCGGCGCCGAGCACGAGACTGCTCGCGGCGCCCGGAGAGGGGCGACGTCACCCGCGCCGAGGAGGCCGCCTCCGCCGGCGCGGCGGTCCGCCGGCCGGCGCGGCAGCGCTGGACTGGTCCGGCCGCGAGAAGGTAGACCTTCACCGCGCGGAGCTGCAGCGCCTCCGCGCGGCAGGCGGATGCCGCCGGCCGGCCGCCCGGCCGCTAGACCTGGTCTCGG
>JAREIS010001414.1:15000-17500 GCA_030060385.1 Muscicapa striata striata
CCGGCAGGACGAGCTCCGACCCAGCGGCTCGTTCGGGAGCGGGAAGCTACGGAGCGCTCCCCGAGTCTGCATTTAGGGGGGACGAAGGCCCTGCGCGGCAACGAGGACGACGAAAAGCCCACCGGGACACCGCAGGGGAAGAGGGTCGAGGCCGCCGAGGGAAACGCTTCCCTCGCCGAACACCCCACCACCGGGCCTTCCCCTCCGGCCACCGGCCGGGCCACCGCCGCCGCCGCCGACCGCGGGCAACGGACCTGCGAGGCAACCCCAGCCGCGCCGCCGGGGACGGCGCCCCCGGACGGCGATTGATCGTCAAGCGACGCTCAGACAGGCGTAGCCCCGGGAGGAACCCGGGGCCGCAAGTGCGTTCGAAGTGTCGATGATCAATGTGTCCTGCAATTCACATTAATTCTCGCAGCTAGCTGCGTTCTTCATCGACGCACGAGCCGAGTGATCCACCGCTAAGAGTTGTCTGGCTTTCGGCACCGACCCCGCGCGCGCGGAGGGCCGGGACCGCTCGCGTGAAGCGGCCCCTTTCTTTGGCAGGGACGCGCGGGCGCGCCCGCTTCGACCGTACGAGCACACGAAACGGAGGAGGAAAGGGGGGAAAAAAATTCCCCACTAAACGCTCCGAAGGTCGGCAAAAGGCGGGGGACCCGCGCCCCCGACCGCCTCCCCGCAAGGGGAGACGCCGCCTCGCATGCCGTCCTTCGAAGGCGGCCCAGGCGCCCGGGCTCGGCCCGATCTCCGCACGGAGAGCTTTTTTGCACGGCAGCGCACCGGACCGCGAGGGCACAGCGGCCCGCCCGACCTCGCTCACGGGACGACACGCGCCCTCGAGGCCGGGGGCGCGACCGTCGGCCCCCGCTCGCGCTCGCTTCCCCCTCGACCGATCCACGGACTCGCGGAACGCCGCCGCCTCAACCACGCGGCCGGCTTCTCCCCAGCGGCCTTACGACACCCGAGACACCGCACGGCGGCCACCGCTCCACCGGCGCAACCCCTGGCGCGGGACCGCCCCCGCCCGAAGGTGAGAGTCCGGCGGCCGCACTCCGCCACCGACGCCGGAGGCGGACGCCGCCGAGACCCGAGCCGGCATCGCGAGCGCCCGAGGCCTGCCGGTCGGCAAGACCCACCGCCACCGGGGCCGCACTCCCGGGACCGCCGCCGCCGCTTCGCACCGTCGGGACCCCTTCCGCGGGCACGCGCCCAGCGGCGGGCCTACGGCACTGAGCCGGGGGGCAACGCCCGCTCCCCTCGTTTCCACTCGGGGACCGGGCGGGGAGGCGCCCCCGCAGCCGCACCGCACGCCCGCCTTTGGCCCACACGCGGCCAGGAAGGGCAACGGGGAAGCGACGGGGCAGGGCCCGGGCCGGGACGGCCACCGGCGACGGCGGGGCACCTTCCGGCCGACCGTCCCCCCGGAGGGGGACACTCGCCGAGCGACGACGCCGCCGCTCGGCACGGGGCCGCCCGCACTCGCCGGGCCTCCGGCAACGGAGGGACCGTCGAGCGCTCACCCGGCCGGGAGAGCGGTCCGGCCAGAGATGGCCGGTGGCCGGCGCCACCGGCGCGTTCGAGGAGAAGGCCGTCGAGGGAAGAGGCACGGTCGCGTGGCCTGACGCGGCGCCGCACGCGAGACCGTGGCGGCGGCCGAGAGGAAGAGAGAGCGCGGCGGGCCCCGGCGGCCACAACCCCGCAGCTGAGAGCAAGGCAGAGGGCACGCGCCCTCTGCCGGCGTCGCCCGTGTCGAGGCGAGCGGGTCGGCCCCGCGGCCGATCGCGATGCCGCGGCCTCTCCGCCGAGACCGGGCCGCAGAGAGGGTGGGGCAGGGAGCCCCTCCCCGGCACGGGCACGGGTGCCCCCGCGCGCGGGCACGCGGCGGGACGCCGACACCAGCGAGAGCACGGCCGGTCGCAACGGACACCACCGCAGGGGATCGGCGGGAGTAGCTCCCCACCCCTGGATGGCGCCGCGCCACCGCCCGGCACCCGCTGCCGCCGCCGCCGCCACCGCCGCCGCGGCGGGGCGTGCCGCGCCGCCCGAGTCTTTAAACCTCCGCCCGGCCCCGGCGCGGCCCTTTCAGCCCCGACAGACGTGTGACGACGCCGAGGGACCGAGGGACCCGCCGAGGCGCGGAGCGCTAGGTACCTGACCCTGGGGCGAGGGAAACGACCTGCAATGGCCCCACCGGGGTGCCTCCCCCGCTGCCACCTTCGGGGGAGCGTCCACCGGCGGGGGCGCGCCCGACCATCCGCTGCCACCACCGCGGCAGCCCTTCTCGGGGCCCGGGGTTTCCCTCAGTAGCCCGGCGCTGCGCCCGAGAGGACCGCCGCGGCTCGGGCCGTCCCCACCAGCGCGGGGACACGGCGCGGCCACCGAGAACCTCGCGCGCCCCCGCCCGGAGGCCACGGCGACGACGGAGCGAGGACCGCAGCCGTCGCCGCCGCGCCGCCCGGCGGCGGCTCACACACGCGCGCTCGCCCTGAGGCGCGACCCG
>JAREIS010001414.1:22500-27804 GCA_030060385.1 Muscicapa striata striata
GAGAAGGGTAGACCTGTTCACCCCGGCGCCGAGGAGGCTGCAGCGCCCTCCCCGCCGGCGGCAGGCGGATGTCGCCGGCCGCCTGGCCGGCCCCGAGCCGGGTAGACCTGGTCTCCGGCGGCCGCCCGGAGAAGGGTAGACCTGGCATCCTCTTGCTATCTCGGAGTGGGGGAAACCCCGCAGACCCATATCACTTGGAGCTGTTTGGCTTTCTCGCTGGCTTGTCTCTCCCGGCAAACCTGAATTTATACCAAATAAGCTTTTTTGACCACATTTTTTAAATTTTCTTGTATTTTATTTAATTTTTTTTTTTTTTTTTTACAAACGCCTTTTCAATGTACACGGAACAAAAGTCTTTTACAGAAAATAACATTCTTTGCAAATCTTATTTGTTTTCCCTTTGCGCCCGCACCGCTCCCAGCCGAACTGACGGGCAGCCTGTGCCCTGAGCTCGGCCTTCTGACACACCGACCCGCCCCAACGGCATCCCTGTCACCCCTCGGTCCCTGCCCCGAACCCCAGAGACACTAGCTACGCAACCCTCCCACAAAAGAGAACCTCACGGGCCACAGCACGGGAGGGAAGCATGTACATGCGGCGAAAATTGGCACAAAGCCCCGGTCCCCGGCACAGCTCGCCCCGCCTTATCTCGCCCAACGGAGGAGGCTGCGGAGGAGTGGCCGGCATCGCTGCCAACAAGCGCAAGGCCGCTTTCGGGCCAGTTCTTCCACAGAAGTTTCACAGAAGTCTTTGGCCCTCGGCGCGGGTCTGGGGGGCCGTGGGGGCTCCGTGCCGGGGCACCCCAGGCCGGCACAAAGCTGGCAGCCCTCCGACCACATTCCCACAGAGAGACAAACACAGCGACAGACGGAGACGCAGGCACAGACAGAGACAGAGACACCCCCCAGCCTCTCTCATGCCCTCTCCCCGTCCCTGCTCCCCTGCCACCCCCACCCCTCCCCGCCTGTCTTTCCCTGCCAGTCATTGACGCTGGGGGGCGACCCCCCCCTCCACCATCAGCATTCCTGGCGCCGCTTTTAGGCTTTCCCCGCCCCCGCCCATTTACAGTTGCGGACGCCCCGCCTCCGCCCATTGTCGGCTGGGGCGCCCCACCTCCACCATCAGCATTCCTGGCGCCGCTTTCAGGCTTTCCGCCCCGCCCATTGACAGTTGCGGACGCCCGCCTCCGCCCATTGTCGGCTGGGGCGCCCCACTTACACCATCAGCCTCCCGGCGGCATTTTCAAACTTTTCCCGCCCAGGGTCCCAGCAGCCACTTCACCCAGCGGCAGGGGCAGAGGCGGCAGGGAGAGGAGGGGGCTCACGCCGAGGCGAGAAGGCTGAGAGCCTGGTGCAGAAGCAGGGCTGACGGCGCGCTGCCAGTGGTGGCGGGAGGATTGGCGCGGTCTGTTCCTTTTCAATGAAACTTTCTGTTCAGATCTCTCTGAGCCTTCGGGTCTGGTGGCGTTCCTTCCCTTTCGGCCCGGTTCCGCTCAAACCTCGTCAGGGCGGCAGCGCGGCGGGCAGCTGAGGGAGTGGCGATGCAGAAGTGAGTCCGGGAGCCGGGCTGCTGTCTATTTTGGGCACAGGGCGGGGCGTTGGAGCACTGCCCGGCTCCTCTCGGGAGCGGTTGGAGAAGCGGGGTGCGGGCAGACGGTCAAGGAGCCTGCTGGGGCTGGAGCTGCGGCTGAGGAAGAGCCCGTGGACCTCGGCAGTGGCCGCTGGGACGTGGAGCCGGCATGGACAGCGGCGCTGGCCGACAGCGGAGTCGCCCGCCTTGACAGAGCGGCTTTCGAGGGGAAGAGCAGCGAGCAACGGCGTGCGCACGGGGCGGCATCCGCCTGCCGCCGGCGGGAGGCGCTGCAGCCTCCCTCGGCGCCGGGGTGAACAGGTCTACCCTTCTCCGGGGCGGCCGCCGGAGACCAGGTCTAGCCGGCTCCGGGGCCGGCCGGCCGGCCGGCGGCATCCGCCTGCCGCCGGCGGGGAGGGCGCTGCAGCCTCCCTCGGCGCCGGGGTGAACAGGTCTACCCTTCTCCGGGCGGCCGCCGGAGACCAGGTCTGCCCGGCTCCTCGGCGCCGGGTGAAGAGGTCTACCCTTCTCCGGGCGGCCGCCGGAGACCAGGTCTAGCCCGGCTCCGGGCCGGCCGGCCGGCCGGCGGCATCCGCCTGCCGCCAGCGGGAAAGGCGCTGCAGCCTCCTCGGCGCGGGGTGAAGAGTTCTACCCGGCCCGGGCGGCCGCGGAGACCAGGTCTACCCGGCTCGGGGCCGGTCGGCCGTCCGGCGGCATCCGCCTGCTGCCGGCGAGGAGGCGCTGCAGCGTCCCTCGGCGCAGGGGTGAGCAAGTCTACCCTTCTCCGGGGCGGCCGCCGGAGACCAGATCTACCGGCTCCGGGGCCGTCCGGACGGCTGGCGGCATCCGCCTGTCGCCGGCGGGGAGTGGGCGCTGCAGCGCCCTCGGCGCCGGGGTGAACAGGTCTACCCGGCTCGGGCGGCCGCCGGAGACCAGGTCTACTCGGCTCCCGGGGCGGCCGGGCAGCCGGCGGCATCCGCCTGCCGCCGGCGGGAGGCGCTGCAGCCTCCTCGCGCCGGGGTGAACAGGTCTACCCTTCTCCGGGCGGCCGCGGAGACCAGGTCTACCCGGCTCCGGGGCCGGCCGGGCAGCCGGCGGCATCCGCCTGCCGCCGGCGGGAGGGCGCTGCAGCGTCCTCGGCGCCGGGGTGTAGAGGTCTACCCGGCTCGGGGCGCTGCCGGAGATCAGGTCTACCCGGATCGGGGCCGGCCGGCCGGCCGGCGGCATCCGCCTGCCGCCGGCGGGACGGGGCGCTGCAACGTCCCTCGGCGCCGGGGTGAGCAGGTCTACCCTTCTCCGGGCGGCCGGAGACCAGGTCTACCAGGCTCGGGGCCGGCCGGCGGCCGGCGGCATCCTCCTGCCGCCGGGGGAGGCGCTGCAGCGTCCCTCGGCGCCGGGGTGAAGAGGTCTACCCGGCTCCGGGGCGGCCGCCCGAGACCAGGTCTACCTGGCTCCCGGGCCGGCCGGCCGGCCGGCGGCATCCGCCTGCCGCCAGCGGGAGGCGTTGCAGCCTCCTCGGCGCCGGGTGAACAAGTCTACCCTTCTCCGGGCGGCCGCCGGAGACCAGGTCTACCCGGCTCAGGCGGCGGCCGGCCGGCCGGCGGCATCCGCCTGCTGCTGGCGGGGAGGCGCTGCAGCCTCCTCGTCGCCGGGGTGAACAGGTCTACCCTTCTCCGGGGCGGCGCCGGAGACCAGGTCTACCCGGCTCGGGGCCGGCCGGCGGCATCCGCCTGCCACCGGCGGGAGAGGCGCTGCAGCCTCCTCGGCGCCGGGTGAACAGGTCTACCCTTCTCCGGGCGGCCGCCGGAGACCAGGTCTACCCGGCTCCGGGGCCGGCCGGCGGCCCGCGGCATCTTCCTGCCGCCGGCGGGGAGGGTGCTGCAGCGTCCTTCGGCGCCAGGGTGAAGAGGTCTACCCGGCTCGGGCGGCCGCCGGAGACCAGGTCTACCGTTGGAGACCAGGTCCACCGGCTCGGGGGCGGGCCGGCCGGCCGGCGGCATCCACCTGCCGCCGGCAGGAGGGCGCTGCAGCCTCCTCGGCGCCGGGTGAACAGGTCTACCCGGCGGGGCGGCCGCCGGAGACCAGGTCTACCCGGCTCCGGGGCCGGCCGGCCGGCCGGCGGCATCCGCCTCCCGCCGGCGAGGGCGCTGCAGCCTCCTCGGCGCCGAGGTGAACAGGTCTACCCTTCTCCGGGCGGCCGCCGGAGACCAGGTCTAGCCGGCTCAGGTGCCGCCCGCCGGCCGGCGGCATCCGCCTGCCGCCGGCGGGAGGGCGCTGCAGCCTCCTCGGCGCTGGGGTGAACAGGTCTACCCTTCTCCGGGCGGCCGCCGGAGACCAGGTCTACCCGGCTCCAGGCCGGCGGCCGGCCGCGGCATCCGCCTGCTGCTGGCGGGACCAGGCCGGGCCGGGCCGGCCGGCCGGGTGGCATCCTCCTCCGCCGGCGGGGCGCTGCAGCGTCCCTCGCGCCGGGGTGAAGAGGTCTACCCGGCTCGGGGCGGCCGCCCGAGACCAGGTCTACCGGCTCCCGGGCGCGGTCGACGGCGGGCATCCGCCTGCCGCCGGCGGGAGGCGCTGCAGCGTCCTCGGCGCCGGGGTGAGCAGGTCTACCCTTTCTCGGGCGGCCGCCGGAGACCAGGTCTACCCGGCTCCGGGGCCGGCCCGGCCCGGCTGGCTGCATCCGCCTGCCACCCGGCGAGAAGCGCTGCAGCGGCCCTCGGCGCTGGGGTGAACAGGTCTACCCGGCTCGGGCGGCCACCGGAGACCAGGTCTACCCGGCTCCCGGGGCCGGCCGGCCGGCCGGCGGCATCCGCCTGCCGCCGAGGCGGGAGGCGCTGCAGCCTCCTCGGCGCCGGGAGTGATGGCGGCATCCGCCTGCCGCCGCGGGAGGCGCTGCAGCGTCCTCGGCGCCGGGTGAGCAGGTCTCACCCTTTTCAGGGCGGCCGCGGAGACCAGGTCTCCGGCCCCGGGGCCGGCCGGCCGTCCCGCGGCATCTGCCTGCCGGCGGGACGGGCGCTGAACGCCTCGGCGCCGGGTGAGCAGGTCTACCCTTCTCCGGGCGGCCGGAGACCAGGTCTACCAGGGTCTGTGGCCGGCCGGCCGGCCGGGGGATCCGCCTGCCGCTGGCGGGAGGGCGCTGCAGCGTCCTCGGCGCCGGGGTGAGAGGTCTACCCAGCTCCAAGGCGGCCCGGAGATCAGGTCTACCGGCTCGGCCGGCGGCCGGCCGGCGGCATCGCCTGCCGCCGGCGGGAGGCGCGCAGCCTCCGGCGCCGGGGTGAACAGGCCTACCCTTCTGGCGGCGGCCGGAGACCAGACTCTGGCCGCGGCCGGCCGGCCGGCCGCGGCATCCGCCTGCCGCCGGGTCTACCCGGCTCCGGGGCCGGCCGGCCTGCCGGCGGCATCCGCCTGCCGCCGGCGGGGAGGGCGCTGCAGCGTCCCTCGGCGCCGGGGTGAACAGGTCTACCCGGCTCAGGGGCGGCCGCCGGAGACCAGGTCTACCCGGCTCCGGGCCGGCCGGCCGGCTGCCGCCGGCGGGAGGCGCTGCAGCGGCCCTCGGCGCTGGGGTGAACAGGTCTACCCTTCTCCGGGCGGCCGCCGGAGACCAGGTCTACCCGGCTCCGGGGCCGGCCGGCCGGCCAGCGGCATCCGCCTGCCGCCGGCGGGAGGGCGCTGCAGCCTCCTCGGCGCCGGGGTGAACAGGTCTACCCTTCTCCCGGGCGGCCGCCGGAGACCAGGTCT
>JAREIS010001415.1:0-23933 GCA_030060385.1 Muscicapa striata striata
CAAGCCCGATCAGAGATATAGAGGGGGAATTGTAATAAATAGGGTTCGTTAAAAGGAACAGTTCTAAGTTATTACTTACCTTGTTATTTGCCATGTTGCGTGTTTAATAGTTCGCTCTCATGTATAGTTGCATGTTCTATTGGTAATTCTACCTTGTTAATGTTAATTCCCAAATCAAGTTGTTGTATTTCCCAGTTCACCCCCCCACTTCCGCCATTCCTATGTCCTATTCCCGTCCTAGTGGCTTCCCGCATCCGCCCTATTCCCTACCTCATTTCCAGCCGCCTGCTGCCTGTCCACCAGGACCAGCCCCACCTAATATGTAAATCTTAAAGAAGCCTCCCAGTGCCATCCCGACCGGAAGTTGCCGCAAATAAAAGAATTTCTAACAGCAACCAATTAGCACCAGATCCAGGCCCCAGACCACATCATCCCATCGGCCAGATTACCTGGCTCCTCCTCGTGATGACCATCCGACCACCATGGGCTGAAGAGCAATCAATAGAAATAACACCCTGGACCAGCGAGCCACTATGGTGTGTTCCTGCGTGCGCCCGCGAGGTCGGAACCCCCGATCCTGGCATTGGACAAGATCGAAGAGGAGCCTCCTCCCTGGCGTTGGGACTAATCCTGTGGCAGCAGCAGGCGGCGGCCTCCCCACGACCCCCAATAAAAGAGCTGCAATTTCCAAATAAAGGCTTCGGCCCTGCTTATTTACAACAAGGACTATATTAACTTATGAGGCAAACTTTAAGAATTATATCAGTTTAAACAAAAACTTACTTTATTTTTGAGAACAGAGGTTTTTTTTTTTTTTTTTGAGGGGGGGGAACAGCCATGGCTTTTTTATTTTTTAAATTTAGGGGATTACAGCAATTGTAACATTTTCTTACTTTAATATTAATGCTTTTGTTTATATTTACAGTTAGAACAATCATGTTCACTTCATAATATTTTTATGTGTTATAGGGAAACAAGAGATTTTTCCCCATAGTTTAAAAAAAAAAAGAGAAGTTTTCGTTCATGACTTTGCTTCTTTCTTTATTGAGGATTTGACATCTCTTTTAGTTTGATTTCGGTTTTTTAATTTATTTAGGAGAGAGAATACTGTATCTGTAAAGTTTTATTCTGGGCATTCAAAGAGTTAATACCTTACCCAGGCAGCAGAGGATTTTGTGATTTTTTCCAGGTGGGGCTGTTGAGTTATTTACAATAAAGAGTCTTTCAAGGCCACGCTGGGGGCTGGGTGAGGAGTGCAGGGTTTAGCCAGAGAAGCGCTGATGAGTTTCTGGTTTCATGGCTGTTCTCCGGCGCCCGCTGCGCTCAATTCCAGCCGCGGGCCGGGGTTCTTCCTCCACCCTGCCCAGCAGACAAGGCTGTGGGGCCTTGCCAGAACGGGGCTCAGCTGTTTTTCCCAGGCCCGTGGGCAGCGGGCGGGCCCGGCCGTTCGGAGCCGCTCCGGGCGAGGGCAGGGCAGGGTTCTGCCGAGGCCGCGGCCGTGCCGGGGGCAGGGATGTGAGCAACGGGCCTTGCCTTTCCTTTCCCTGGATATCGGGGTCCCTGGCTGGAAACGGGCCCGGCAGCTTCCTGAGCTCTGAGTCAGAGCCCGCCTGCCCTGCCCGGCCCGGGCAAAGTGGAGGGCCTGGGCTGGTGTTACTGTGGGAGAGGCCAGAAAGGAAAGAGAACTGTCCCGGGCTTTTTGTGTTTACACGTGTGTTTCACAAAAAGGCAAAAACTTGCTTATTGCTGAAAAAATGTGCCAATATTAAACTACGACACAGATTGGATCCGCAGACATGTTCCAACAATGGCGCCTTTCCTTTCCCAGCAGCGCCCTGGCGGCGGCTCCGGGGCCGGGCTTGTCCCCGCGCTGCCCAATCAGTGCGGGAGATCGAGGAGTGACGGCAGAATCAGCCAATCGCAGCGAGAGGCGGGCTGTGCCCATGACACGGACTCCCCTCCCATTCCCCGAGCTCTGCCGTCTCTCGCAAACCTCGCCTGAGGAGCGGCTCCCGCGCTGGGCCCGGCCCGGGCATCGGGCCAAGGAACCGCTGCTGCCCTGAACCGGCGGGAGCTCGGGGTGAGCGGGAGCTGAGGGCGGTGGGAGCTGGGGGTGAGTCCGGGATGGAGCCGGGACCCACGTGCAGCCCTGGCCGGAGCCCGAGCCGGGCAAGGGATGTTTGAGAGAAGCCCCGGGGCCTGTGCGGGAGAATTCACGTGGCCAGAGTTTTGTGTGCAAAAAGGAGATAGATTAGTCCTGTGAAAGTGACTTTATTGATTAAGAAAGGGAGAGGCCATGGGCATTTGCCATGCGGTCTCTAAAACGCAGCTTCCTTTTTATCCTCATTTTCCCAGCTTCATCTCCCTCTCCCTTTCCCCACTGGCTGAGGTACTTGGAAGTTTCAGACTTTCTGAACCGCCTGCTTCATGTCCTCCTTAATATACACCCCTGCTTTAGTATAACATCTGTTATAGATAATAAACGAATCAAACCGAATTAAAAGGTTAAATTGGCAAATTTTATTTTCGCGACCAAAAATACGGTCCTGCAAAGCCACAACCGGAAAGAACAACACCGAGCCCGGGGTCGGTGTTGGTTGAACACATGATGTTACCCAACCTCTGTCGCACTGGGTCCCTTGGTGTTCACGCCACCGTTTTGGTTGAACCCCTTTTTATACTGTTTTTCATAGCCTGAAGCAAGACAGTCCTTTGTTTCTTTCAAATTCAGCTCTGGTGTCCACATAAGACAAAGTCCTTCCTGCTCTTTGACGAGATTTTGTGTCCGTTGTGTATTTGCTTTTAGGAGGTGGACTTCATCCAGAGTCGGGGAATGCAGTCCTGGGGGGGAGTGATGGGATTTTCGGAAATGCTTCACTTCCTTGAGTTTCCAGGCTTCCCCAGGAGATAGATGCTTATTGGTAACAGTCCGACCTGTAGATATGTTAATTTACCTAGCTCTGAGGCAATCACTGCCTTTACTTTGTGGCTCGTTTTATTTATTTATTTATTTTTATTTTTTTTATTTTGCAGACTTATTTTATATAAAACACGAATTACAATATGATATATCACAATCTGATTTTGACGGCCCTGTTAAGTGTTTCTCTTTCTCTAAATTCAGGAATTGAGCAGGATCTTGCTTGTGCAGCAGTCCGTGTCAATTAGTAACATTTTCTGAAACTGAAGATTTCTCCCTTTGCTTTCTCATGTACAAGTTCCTGGCCCTATCTCCAAGCAGATTCACTCATTGTCTCTGTTTTTTCTTCCTGGGTTCTCTTTGGTTTGGGATTATTCTCAGTGCCCTCACTGCCTGTCCTTTTGTAGCCGTTTCTGGATCAGGCCTGGCTGCCACCTGCATCCCCTTGCTCACCTGCTGAATGAGCTGCACTCAGCAAGGTGTCGTGTATGGGAAAAAGATGAGAGTTGCTGCAGCACATCAGAGGAGGAACAGCATTCGTTTAACCCATGGTCTGCCAGGAACCACGAAAACGTGTCCAATTCCAATCCTTTCTACATTTGGACTGGTACATGATCTAATTTCTTACTTTCTTTTTTTATCTGCTTCACCACCTTTCTGTTACCATCTATTTGCTTACAGCACTTAAGAGTTATTTAATTTTCCACAACTCCTGCCTTCTTCCTTGGCGTGGTTGGGATGGCAGGAAGGTTAAGAGCTGAATCTTCCTGGCTGGTTATTATTTCAAGGACATTTTGTAATCTAATCCTGTAATTCAAATGATAAATGGGTACTTTACCCCAGCAGGATTAATTTGCATTTCTAAAGCTCCTCTCCTGGCTTCACTGAGCCAAAGCTTCACTTCCAGAGCAGCCACTGGATGACTCAATTGTGGCCCTCCACAAGCTGCTTTTTACTTGATATCTTTAGTGTTAGGGAGTGCATCTTGGCACTCCTCAGGCAGGACCCAATGTCCTGGTTGGATGTTGGGAACAGCAAAGTGCCAAGGCAGGCTCTGTGCCGGCCCGGCTTCCTGTGGGAGAGATTTCACAGGAGACAGGATTGTGGCCACAGACTGTTTGAAATATACATTCCTTATCTCCACCCCCAGCTGGGTGAAGAATTGCCTGGGTAAGGAATTCCAAACAGCAATTCCAAGGGACATAATTGAATATATTCCCTGTGTCTGGCTCCTATTCTTGCCAAAGCCAATGGCAAAAGCCGTACTCATGGCATTTTGGTTTCTATCACCAGCTTCCAAATGAGTTTCTTTATTTCCCCATTCATTCTTTCTACCTGACCTGAGCTCTGGGGGTACCAGGGCTTGTGCTGGTCCCATTGTATTCCTAAAGCAGCCATAACCCCCTGAAGGATCTTTCCTGTGAAATGAGTTCCCCATCTGAGTCTGTTGCTTCCACATTCCCTTATCTTGGATATACTTGTTTTAGAAATACCTTAATAAGCTATCCAGTGATTGCTGAAGATGTCAGAATTGCTTTTATCATGCTGTTAGCTGCCATGCTGTTCACGAGAAGATATTTGAGCCTTCCTGCTCATTCTAAATCCTCCTGTGCCACTGAACAAGTTTCATTCTGTAATCACTGAGCACTGCTCATCCATGTAGAGGCTCTTTTGGTTATCAGAGCTTTAACTTGGTGCCAGACTTGAACAACAGGAGATCCTCCTGCCTTCACTTTTTGGGCCTCAGTTCCCATTAAATCTGTGGCTGCACAATTCTGCAGGTAATGAGGCCACTCTGGCCACTGAGTTAAACATTTTAGCCTGATAATTCCTTTGGCATGGCCCTGTGTAACTTCCACATTTTAAAAAATGAGGTTCACTTTCCTGGTAAATATTTAAAGGTTTAATAAAAGACAGTGGAGACTAACAATAAAGCAAAAGGTTATAACAGCAGGGTGCTGCATTCCTTAAATGCATCGACCTGTTGCATATTCAAAGATCTTCATAAATTATTCAAAATCATTCCCTCAACCTGTAAATCAACATTTTATCCTTCCTGGGGGTCTTGTATCCCATAATCCAATAATGTGAAGAATTTCGTTTTTATCTTTTCTACCATTCTCTGAGTCAGTTACATGAAGAAAAGTTTTTTTTTTTTTTTACATCACCATGTTATAGTCCAAGAAAAACATACCCATCACCCTACTATTTTTAAGCGTTGTTAATAGCAAAACAAAGGAAAACATATTCATATGGCAAGGTTTCCAGCATTATACATATAGCATTCATTTGCCAAAAGCCAATAATCTCATATGTATTATAACACACACATACAATTCAGATTTCTGGAGTCTGGAGAAGCCATGGCTGGGGCACAAGTTATTTTGGTTTTATTTAATTTTCGGAAGTTTTGCTGTTTCTCGTGTCCATACCACAATATTGTGGCAATTTGGGTTTAAAAAGTCATGCAATGTTCTGGCTTATTCTAGCCAGAGTCCTCAATCCCGGTCCTGCAATTCCGTATTAATCCTCAAAATTGTCACAGCTCCATTTTAGTGCTGGGTAATGTTACTTCTGAGATTCCCTGGTGCTTCACTGGGTCAATAGAACACAAACCTTCCGTTCATATATGTCCCAAATATTTAAAATTTTCTCCAGCATTTGCTTTTTTTTTTATTTTTCCAAAATACTCAAACATGCTTTTTAGCCTTAACATTCAGCCATTTCACAGAGGCTTCTTCTACTTGGCTGAAGTACTTGAGAGGTACAGATGTGCACCTATGGCATCCGCACCTTGATATGCACCTCACTTTTGTACAGCTAATGATATTCATGGCTCTGTTCAGTCTTTGCTCTTTTTCTGGGAGTTCATGAATTTAGCAGGACATTGGCAGAGCAGCAGTCTGTGTGGTCAATTAATAACATTTTCTGAACCTGATGGCTTCTGCTGTCACTTCTTATGTACACGTCCCTGGCCCTATCTCCAAGGAGATTCTCAGCATCTGTAAAGACATTTTCCTGTTTTTCCTTCCATGGGGGTCCAGGCAGAGCCGCAGCTCCCAGCGTTCCCCACCTGGACCCCACCTGCCCCCCCGGGCCCCAGCGCCCCGAGGGGAATTTGGGGAGGTGGGAGGGGCAGCACCAAGGCCGGGCCCCGCGCTGCCGTGGCGGGAGCGGCTGCAGTGGGGACCGAGTGCGGGCGGGAGCGGCCGAGAGCCCAGCGCTGCCCCAGCCCGAGCTGCCCCAGCTCCATCCCTGCCCCTGCGCTGGGATGCTGTGGGTTTGGGGGGAAGAGGGAGCCGGCAGGGGGTGCTGGGCCTGGGGGCAGCAGGAGAAGGGAAGGAGAAGCAGGGCTGGAGAACAAAATGGTCAAAGGATGCACGTGGGAGGAGAAGGTGGGATTGTGCAGGAGAAGGAGGAATAGTAGGAGGAAGAGGAGTGTGAGGAACACTAGGGGCACAGGAGGAGGAGAAATGGGAAGCAGCACAAGGTTCCACCCCTCCCTGTATCTGCAGCCTCTTCCCCAGGTCCAGCAGTCTTGTCCCTCTCATGTGCAGCAAGTGACCAGAGAGAGGGATACACAATTTTCACAGGGGTGAATCTCGGTGTTTCTGAGCATTTTTGGGCTAAATGTTCATGCATTGGTTTTTTATATGAGGCCTGAATCTTTATATTTTGCAGGAGGTTTTGGCTGAATCTTGCTGTTTGGGGAGATTTTGATCTCTCTCTTGATGTTTGGATGATTTTTGGGCTGAATCTTGGTGTTTGGGAGGTTCATACAGACACAAGAGTCCCAGTGACTTCCTGAGATTAACTTGGGCAAGGAGGAACCCCCTAGTCGAAAGCGTTTTTTTCTTTTTGTTTTTTTCCCAAACCAGGATTTTTCATTTCCGAGGCGTGGGCAGATGGAGAAGGAGCAAAAGCCCCAGAGATCCCTCACAAGGAGGGGCTGCAAACCCAGCCCAGGGGGCTGCGAGGAGGAAAGACCCTCCCTGAGCCAGGAAGGCAGCCAGAGATGCAGGCAGAGCTCAGAGCTGGTGGAGAAGCCTCATGGAGGGGAGAAGCCCCACAAGTGCCTGGAATGTGGGAAGGGTTTCAGGTACAGCTCTGACCTGATCCGGCACCAGAGGATCCACACTGGGGAGAAGCCCTATGAGTGTGGGAAATGTGGGAAGAGCTTCAGTGAGATCTCCACTCTGATGCAGCACCAGGTGATCCACACGGGGGAACGGCCCTACACCTGCTTGGAATGTGGGATGAGCTTTGGGCGGAGCTCCAACCTGAGAAGACACCAGCGCATCCACACTGGGGAGAGGCCCTACAAGTGTCCTGTGTGTGATAAGGGTTTTCAGACACCAGCTCCAGTCGCCTCCTACATGAGCGGATTCACACAGAGGAGAGGCCCTTCCGCTGCCCCGACTGCGGGAAGGGATTCAAGCACAACTCCCACCTCACTGCCCACCGGCGCATCCACACTGGGGAGAGGCCCTACGAGTGTCCTGAGTGTGGGAAGAGCTTCTCCACGAGCTCTCACTTGACCCAGCACCAATGAAGGCTCCACTAAGGGAAGCCCTGTGAGTGCCCCGAGTGTGGGAAGAGCTTCGTGCTCTGCTCCAGCTCCATCCCCCATGGGAGGATCGGTGTTGGATGATCCCCAGTGACCCCTGTTGGGCAGAGCCCTGGTGATCCGTGGTCCTGCTGATCTGTTTGGGAAGACACCTGGCTGGGGGGCTGTGCATCATCCTGTCTCCCTGCAGGCACCTGGATGAGCGCAGGGGCAGGAACGTTGATTGGGATGCAAAGCAACATTTGGAATTCCTTATTTAGATTAGATTTGTTGACATTCAACCCCAGAAAGTATTCTGTATTCAATCCTAACTTCTGGTGGCATCCAGGAATGCTGAATGGTCTTGGAGGTCTTTTCCCACCTGGTGCTTTGTAAAGATTTCCTCAAAATTTTTACCTGCCGAGACCTGGGCAGACTCCCTTTTGTCTGACAAGAGCTCATCAGTGTCGGATTTTTAATACTGACACGTTGTTATAGCAATAACCAAGTTTTTGCCTCTTCGTGAAACACACACGTAAAGACAAAAAGACCCGGGACAGTTCTCTTTCCCTTCCGGCCTCTCCCACAGTAACACCAGCCCAGGCCCCTCCACCTTGCCCGGGCCGGGCAGGGGCAGGCGGGCTCTGACTCAGAGCTCAGGAAGCTGCCGGGCCCCGTTTCCAGCCAGGGACCCCGATATCCAGGGAAAGGAAAGGCAAGGCCCGTTGCTCACATCCCTGCCCCCCGGCACGGCCGCGGCTCGGCAGAACCCTGCCCCGCCCCGGCCCGGAGCGGCTCCGAACGGCCGGGCCCGCCCCGCTGCCCACGGGCCTGGGGGAAAAACAGCTGAGCCCCGTTCTGGCAAGGCCCCACAGCCTTGTCTGCTGGGCAGGGTGGAGGAAGAACCCCCGGCCCGCGGCTGGAATTGAGCGCAGCGGGCGCCGGAGAACAGCCATGAAACCAGAAACTCATCAGCGCTTCTCTGACTAAACCCTGCACTCCTCACCCAGCCCCCAGCGTGGCCTGGAAAGACTCTTTGTTGTAAATAACTCTGACCACCCCACCTGGAAAAAATCACAAAACCCTCTGCTGCCTGGGCAAGGTATTAACTCTTTGAATGCCCAGAATAAAACTTTACAGATACAGTATTCTCTCTCCTAAATAAATTTAAAACATCAGCAACAGCAACAAATAGTAATACACACAGAAACAATATAAAAATACTTAAATCAAACGAAAAGAAAACTCAAATCCTAAATAAAGAAAGGGGAAAAGTCATCAACCAGAATTTCTCTTTTTTTAAACTATGGAGAAAAATGTCTTGTTTTCTCTATAACACATAAAAAATTACGAAGTGAATATGACTGTTCTAACCATATTTATAACTAAATATAAACAAAACCTTTAATATTAAAGTAAGCAAATGTTAAAATTGCTTTAATCCCCTAAATTAAAATATTAAAAAACCACTGCTGTTCCCCCCTCCTCCCCAAAAAAAGGAAAAAACCCTCTGTTCTCAAAAATAAAGTAAGTTTTTGTTTAAATTGTTACAATCCTCAAAGTGTGCCCCGTACATTAAGATAACTCTCAGCAGAAGTTATGAGAAAAAGTGTTAGTCTGAAAAAAGGGTTTTTAGATACTAATCAGGTTTTTGTTCTCCTGGATGGCTAATCACAGTAAGATCAAAACCAAAAGAAAATATTCTTGTGAAGATATCTTCATAGGCTGAAAGAAGTCTCCTCTTTCAAGTAAATTAGTAACAGCTATTTGAAAGATGGTAGACCTACTGAGTTGTTATTTGTATGTTTTTAGTATTAAAAATAAAGTAGTTAAAGATTTATTCTCATTTTTTTCCTTATAGTTTTTAGTAATAAAATTTCTCTTTATACCATTTAAAGTTAAACCTGTTTTTTGTCTTCTTCCTGATCCTGCCTCACAACAATATATTGTAAATTAATAAACCAAAACCACTACATCCAACCTCAGTGATTCCAGGATTTTGATTTCCTATTGCCAAGGAGTGTCTTCTGTAACCAAATGCTGATGAACTGAGGCAAAGACCAGGATTTCAGAGACAGTGGAGCAGAAATTACCAGAAATTGTCTGTACCCATACTATTTGTGGGTTTTCTGCAGGATCAAATTCACCCACCCCTTGTTGTTCTTGTGCAACAAACACCGAATCTTGTGGAAAAGGAATTAGCTGTGTGATGTGGGTTCCCTCAGGGACAGTACAGGGGGGAAGGGGTGTCCACGCCATGATTTTTATTTCCCCAATAAAGTAGGAGTCTATTACTGCAGGGAGGACAAAAGGTCCTACAAGATTATTTGAAGATTTCCCTATTAGCAAAGCGCCTTTCCTTGGTCCTGGTGATCCGAAGACTCCTGTGGAGAGTAAATGAATAGAAGAATCAAGTAACGTCACCGTGACTGAGGTTGCCAAGTCCATTCTGGCATTGCCTGAAGTTTCTGGGCAAGGACTTGAGGACATGCAGCGGGGGACACCTGCGGTGGTGGCACTTGCGATGGCATCTGCAGAGGCGACCGAAGCATTTGTGTCGTAGCGCAGCGGTGCTGCTCCGCGCTCCGGAACCCGTTTCCCTGGATCAGGCAACCTTCAGAATCCTACTTAGAACGACATTTGTTAGCAAAGTGCGATCCCTTGCGGCATCGTGGACACAAACCAGGTGCTTTTGATTTGTTTCCTTTCAAAGCCAAGCAGTCTTTCTTAAAGTAGCCAGGTTTGCCACACCCATAACTTCTGCAGACTCAGAGGGACGTTTTACAGCAACAAGAGCTTTGGCCATAGTTTCATATTGATGTTCTAAAGTCCCAATACGATTGCATGCCTTAATCATTTTTGTTAAAGTCGGGTTTTGGTTTGGCAAAGATTTAAGTTTTTTGCAGTCTGCATTAGCATTTTCAACAGCAAGTTTTAAAAGTAAAATTTCACGAGCCTCTCAGTTATCAATTTGGCGGGCGTTCAAGCGCTTGCTTAAGGCGGTCCACAAAATGCATGTACGGCTCTTGTGCCTCCTGAGTGATGGATGTAAAAGCTTTCTGGGGTTTTCGAGTACCAGGGACCTTAAGAAATGCTTGCCGAGCTGCCTCCCGGGTTCCATCTAAGGCTTCTCTCAGGCAGTCTCGGGCTTGGGCAGCAGGATCTGTATGTGGCCCTGCCCCCATGAGTTGTCTAATTGTGAGGTTTGCCAGAGCCGCATTAGCATGACCCACATAAGTAACCACTAAATTTTGCACACCTCTTTCCCATTCTTTTTCCCACAAAGCTAGTTGAGCAGGTGTTAACAGCAACCGAGCAAGTGTTCTTAAATCATGTGGGGTCATTGTGTGGGCAGCAAGCACCGATTCCAGGGTGGTTGTAAAGAATGGAGAGCTAATGCCATGATCAGTAATTGCCCGCTGGAGCTCTTTAATTTCTTGGAAAGAGAGCAGTTCCCATTGGGCTGTTCGTCTTCGAACTCCAGAATAAATGACAGGTGCAACAATATTTTCAGCAATGTCCAGATCTCCCTCCATTAATGCTTGTTGCTTTAAGCGGACCCAGTTGTCATGAGGGTCAGGAGGAAATAAATTTGGCTCATCATCGGGATTAACAACCCCAGGATCGAAGGGATCCTCCTCTCCTTCATCTTCGCTCTCTGGACTGTAGTCAGCAGCGAAAACATTTACGGATTTTGCAGAGCCTCTCACCTTGGTATTTGGTGGAGAGGGGGTTACGAGAGGGGGGGCTGTGGGTTGCACAGTTTCTGCAGTTTGCAAAGAGCTGCGAGCCTCTGCGGCGGGGGGGCATGGAGCATCCCCCTTATCTTTTGCCTGTAATTTTTCTTGGGCTTTTAAAGTTTCAAAGACTACCCTCCAAGAGGGAATCATATTTGCAGCTGCTTTGTCTCCTTTACTTACAACATTCCAGAGTTTCACTCCCACTTCATCCCACAAGTCTGTTGTAAAGATTGTGGTCTGGGAAACCCCGGGCAGTTTAAATGATGTCCATTTCAACAAGATCTTTAACTGATTCGAAGGCAAAGATTTGCCGTGCTGTTGTAACAGCTTTTGCATAAGTTCAAAAACGTCTCTTTCCTCTCTGGACATTGCCTGTCCCATGTTTCCCCGTAGCAAATAAGGAATTCAGGGGAACCAGCCCCTGTGGCTCACCTCTATCCAGAGGGGTTGAAAGTTTGTCGCTGGCCAGCGTATCCTGCTTCTCCCGAGCAGATCCTCCCTCCTGCTCCTCCGAGCGGAGTCACGTCCTACGGGGACTCCGCCGTCCGACAGTTGCAATCCTCACACGGGGCACCATTTGACAGCGGTGGTAATGAAGAGACGGGGTCTTCATGATATGCCATGAAGCCGTTTATTGATCCACAAAGCAAAGTTTATATACTTTTTTACTTATTACTAAAAATAGCGCACCAATCATATTCGTGTTGCTAAGTTATATAACTACATAACATTGCTCAATCTATGCCTCATTTAAGCTAGCCAGGTATATACCCCATACCAAGCACTTTCTTATCTCTTGCATTCCTTCTCCAAAATCCCGCTTACTCGTGCCAAGGCTTGAGTCCTACTCTTGCTAAGGCCTGCGGCCTACTATGGCCAACATATCCATGTCAGTTGTGACAAGCTGAGCAGTGCTTGCAGTCCTGGTCTCTAGTTGTATTCCTACAGTTGATGACATCTTTATAGCCTCCACAGAAAAGGATGTTTGCCTCAGACTCACTATTGGATTACTTAATATGTTGGGACAAGCTGGATACCGAGTATCGAAGGAAAAAGCTCAACTGGTAAGAGCCCAAGTGATTTACCTGGGCTGCGAAATTTCACAAGGGGTGCGAAAATTAGGAGTCAATCGAATACAAGCAATTTGTACCATACCCACACCACGAAATCCGCAAGAGTTAAGATCCTTTCTAGGTATGGTCGGGTGGTGCCGCTTGTGGATCCCGGAATTTGGACTAAAAGCAAAACCCCTGTATGAAGCAGCCAAAAGCCCTGTGTTTCAGTGGGGACAAACGCAAGAAAAGGCATTCCAGAGTTTGAAACAAGCCTTAAAGGAAGCCCCAGCACTAGGGTTGCCAGATCTTACAAAACCTTTTCAACTATACGTAAATGAGAGACAGAGACTGGCAGTAGGGGTTCTCACCCAAAAATTGGGCTCATGGAAACGTCCAGTAGGGTACTTCTCAAAGCAGCTAGACTCTGTAAGCGCCGGATGGCCCGGTTGTCTTAGAGCTGTGGCAGCAACAGTGCTCCTAATTCGAGAAGCCAGAAAATTGACTTTGGGGAAAAGGATGGAAGTATTTGTTCCCCACATGGTCATTGCAGTTTTGGTGCAAAAAGGGGGGCATTGGCTCTCGTCAAGTCGCATGTTACAATACCAGGCACTTCTCCGAGAACAGGATGATACTGAATTAAAAATAACCAATCATCTTAATCCAGCAGAATTTCTTAGGAGCAGCAGCCAGGAAGAAGGAGGCGAATTGACACACGACTGCGTGGAAATCATTGAACAGGTGTATGCCAGCCGGAAAGACCTGAGACATGAGCCTTTGGAAAATCCTGAATGGGAACTGTTTACAGATGGATCCAGCTTTATGGAGAACGGAACCAGGTATGCGGGGTACGCAGTAGTGACTTTGACACAAATAATAGAAGCTCGAGCATTAACCCCGGGAACTTCAGCCCAGAAAGCCAAGATACAAGCTCTGCTAAGAGCCTTAGAATTGAGTCAAGGGAAAAGAGTAAACATTTGGACTGATTCAAAATATGCCTTTGGAGTAATACATGTACATGGAGCTCTGTGGAAAGAAAGAGGACTGTTAAATTCTCAAGGATCAGAAATCAAGCACAAAGAACAAATATTAGCACTATTGGAAGCAGTGCATAAACCTCAGGCAGTAGCAGTAATGCATGTAAAAGGACATCGGAATGAAGAAGGAAAAGCGTTCCAAGGAAACCAGTTGGCTGACAGAGTTGCCAAACAGGTTGCCCGAGAGGTATGGACACAATTAGCTTTATTACCAGCACGATCTAACCCTGCTACTTCTTTTCTTGAGCAGAGACCATGGTATACACATGAAGATGAAAAACTTGCTCAATCTCTCCGGGCCCAGAAGAATGAAAAAGGATGGTATGTCACGGCTATAGGTCAGGTTGTACTACCGACAAAGGTAATGAAAACAGTTTTAGAAATCGAACATAACAAGTGCCATTGGGGGGGCAGATGCATTAGTACAATTTTTAAAACATGAGGTGATTTCCAACCAGATGTTAACAATGGCAAAACGGATTAATGCCATGTGTCCAGTCTGTATTAAAAATAACCCAGTGACACGAAGGCAAATACAACTAGGAAAGTTACAAGTAGGGCCGCAACCAGGAGACTATTGGCAAATAGATTTCTCAGAGCTACCAAGAGCACAAGGGTACCGTTATTTACTGGTGTATGTGTGTACTTTTTCAGGGTGGCCGGAAGCTTTCCCATGCAGGACTAACCAAGCAAAGGAAGTAATTAAAACCTTACTACGAGAAATTTTCCCTAGATTTGGGATCCCATTAGGAATGTCCTCAGATAGGGGACCTCACTTTGTAGCTGGAGTAGTCCAAGAAGTAGCTAGAGTGTTAGGGATAGCTTGGGATCTCCATACTCCCTGGAGACCACAATCCAGCGGCCAAGTAGAACGGATGAATCAGACATTAAAAGGGCAGATTAAGAAAATTTGTCAGGAAGCAAAGATACAGTGGCCTCAGGCACTACCTCTAGCCTTGCTAAGAATCAGGATTAAACCTAGAGAAAAGATAGGAGTAAGTCCATACGAAATTTTGTATGGCAAACCATATCATGCTGCGACCTACAAAGGGGACCCTCACTTGGTAGGAGATCAAGTATTGTTGAGTTACATTCTGTCTCTAAATAAAGTCCTTACAGCGCTGCGAGGAGCATTGCAGTGGAACAGGCCTCTGCCCTTGGAAAATCCTGTCCATGACATCCAGCCGGGAGATCAAGTATATGTGAAGAACTGGAATACGGAACCCTTGAAAGAAGTATGGGGCGGTCCTCACCAGGTGATCATGACTACCTACACGGCAGTGAAAGTCCAAGGGATCGAAAACTGGATTCACTACACCCAGATCAAGAAGGTCCCATCGAAATGGGAGGTCCAGCCCTTATCAGCAACAAAAATGGTGTTCAGGGCAAAACCTTGACTTTGTTAGTACTAATAATGCAAACATGCTTTGTGCAGGTGGGGGAAGCTTTTGTCAAAATCATTGTGCCTGAACCAAATCTAGTTGTACCTGAAGGAGCAGGAGTAAATTTGACTTGTTTATTTTTTAATGACCAGAGTGTTGGATTTGAGGAAGTAAAAGCGTTCTGGAGACTAATTACTACGGACCAGGTATTCACCGAAGGAATCGCGACATTCTGGGATATGGAACAGCAGAAAGGTAATACCACACTGATGATACCCCATATAGAAGTTAATCAGAGTGGTCAGTTCTTATGCACTGTGCAAATTGGAGAAAGTTTTGACTATGGAGACCTAAATGTAGAAGTTCTTAAAGAAAACACCACCCGGAGTGAGTATCCTGTAGAGGTAATACCCGTTACAGTATATATGAAGAAAAATAGAATTACGCGAAGGGTGATAGGGACAGATGTTTTACAACAATCAGAATTAAGACAGGAAAATTTGATTGTAGGATTAATTCGGGATTTTGCCCAAGCACAAAACGCTACATCTATCACAGCATGTCTACCACTACCAAAGGCAGCAGGGGAACCTATACCTTGGGAATGATTCCAGTAACAACGATGCCAGCATCATTAAAGAATGTGACTTGGAATTGTAAGGTAGAATTGATAACATATGATGGTTAGGTAGATGTTTGTGTACTAAAGGCAGCTAAGAAGGATTGTGAGCGGATGCCTGGGTATTATGGCTGGAGAGGAGATCCCAAATGGACGGGAGGGAAGTGTATGATATCAGACAGCGTAATGGCATCCTGTAGTAAAATAAAGGTTAAGGCCAAACAACACAAACGAGAAGAAGTTTGTCAAAACATTACTAGTACCACCACTATGAAGGAGTGGCAAGCCATCTGGGGACCCAGTTTATTGGAAACCTATAGTTACATTGATGAAGTACAGTGGTGTATACAGTGGAAAGGAGTAAGAAATCAGACATACCCAGAACCATCCAGAAACAACCATAAGTGGAGGACAGAAGTAAAATCTTTAGAAGAATGGAATTGTACTCAAGTCTATACGTGTGATACTCCAGAAGAATTTATTGGGTTATTACCAGTGAGAGTATTGTTGCGTTTAGGTTGTGAATGCAGGGGATATAATCATAGTATTATAGGGAAGTTAGAAGGGAAACTTGAAATTGACAAAGCAGATTGCAAGACCATGACAGTAAAAAGCCCTGGGAACCTTGTTTGGGTTATGGGTCATGGACAATGGACCACACACATGCCAGTGGATGGACCGGTCACACAAATTACCCTAGGAATTCCCACTCTTTGTCCCTTTTGGAAGCAGTCTAAACTGACTAAAAAGGAAATGCAGCCACGGGTTAAGCGAGAGGCAAATGAAATAGCAACTGAACTGGGAATAGATGACAATGATGAGTGGCATGAACCTTCCTCGGGAGTGAAATTCGGATGGATTCTAGAATCCCTGTTTGCACCCATTTCTACTTACCGCAATAGGGAGATGCTATATAAATTGTTGGGACAAACTGAAAGACTAGCGGCAGTCACTAGGAAGGGCTTTAAAGATCTGAACTTACAGTTACAAGCAACTACTAGAATGACGGTACAGAACAGGATGGCGTTAGATATGTTGTTGTTAAAGGAACATGGGGTGTGTGGATACCTGCAAAGCAAAGTTGACCACTGTTGTGTACATATCCCAAATGTCACTGAAGAAGTAGAAAAGGACATAAGTCAATTGGAACAAATTGAAACAAAAGTGCATGAAGTCCAGGAAGAAGCTGAACATAATTGGGTAGGAGCAATATTTAGCTCCCTAGGAATCCAGGTCTCTGGTTGGATATCATCAATTGTACAATATGTAATAATGATTGTGTTGATTATTGTAGTCTGCATGATTATGTATAGATGTCTTTTAGGAATGATTGCTCAAGAAGGAACTCACACTCGACGAGTGATGAGAGCCCTGACACGGAATGAAGTAATCTCATCAGCTTCTCGAGAAAGTCCACCATCCTACCTAGAAACCATCACTTAATGAACTGAGTTGAGCATCCTTGCAGAAGATCTGAAGAATGCTCAAAAGGGGGGAGTTGATACCGGACCTGTAAAATTACTATAAAATGTATTAGAATTATAAGTAGTAGTAGTTATGCTAAGGCTTAGAAAGCAGCAGTTCACAAGCAGGCCCTGGGAAACAGGCCTGGGAATATACTAAGAACTACAAACTAATAATTAAAGGATCTAGTAGAGCATACAGAACATGATGAAATAATAAACGATAGAGGTTAATGTATAATCAATGATAAAGGGTTCTGGTGGTGGGAAGACAAGCAAGGGGGATTAAGGGGGGTGGCCTATAGTTTTGAGCAGACAAGCATGTAGAATTTATGACTTTTAGGAATAATATCTACAAGATTTATGTATCTGTATTGTCTTGAAGAATGTGTACCTCTGCACGTAGACAACTTTGTAAAAGGGAATCAAAACCTGACAAAAATGGGAACTGGTGAGATCTGACTTTGGGACGCTAGTCCGCAGGTCTCAGGGCCCTTTGAATAAAGCACCGCATAAACTAAATCTGTTAGTTTGTGTTTTGTTTGGAGTATCGGGCAACAACCTGGATGTGTTTCAGGAATGCAAAGGGCCAAGGCCTGAGCCCCAGATCATGGCAAGGCAGATCCTGTTCCTCCCTCATTGCTCAGGGATCTTCCCAGGGCACTAGACTCTGGGGATGTGCAATGCCAAGGGCAGGACCATGGGGCGGCCCCTGCCAGGCTGCTGAGCAGGGACAAGGAGGCAATGAGGCCCCAGCACAGCAAGGCTCACTTGTCCCCTGCTAGCCAAGGGCCCAGGGCCAGCAGCCATGGCCCAAGTGCTGCAGGAGTTGGCTCTGGCAGGGCCTTTCAGCTGCTGCCCATCCCTGTGCCCTCTGCAGCCCAGGCTGTCCTACGGTGTCCATGCCCTGCGCCTCTGTCCCTGCAGGCTGTCATCATCCCCTGGCTGCCCCACGTGGCTGGCCCCTTCCTTTGCTGACAGCTCTGCGTCCTGCCTGCCTCTGCCTGGCAACACAATGCCTTGGGCTGACACAGACTCCTGGGGGATATGCTGCACCACAGCCTTGCCCTTGGAGAGAAATTCCTGTCTCATTGTGTCCAGTCTGGACCACCTCAGTTGACCTTGGCATTAATTCTTTCTTTCTCTGTCTGTTTTTCACTATGTCAGAAGGGTCCACCATCCCTGATACCACCCTTCCATCCTTTCCAGGGATCTCCTCTGCTGTCCTCACTGTCCACCCCACTGAACACAGAGCTCTTCTGTTCCTATACAGTGCTCATGTGCTTGAGGCCATGGGCATCTGGACAATAAGGACAGTTCTTGTCTATATTAGGAAACCAGAGAACCTCAGGGTTTTGAAGACAGATCAGAGGCACTCACCAGAGGCAAAGGCAAGCCAGACCTGTCTGTCATTGGAGCTTTTGACTGAAAGAAACCCTTGGATATACATAGAGTTTTGGATGTGGAATTCCATTTCAGCCATGTGTGCCTGGACCGGAACCAAAATTCTTCTCCACAGGAAGGAAAGGGCAGAGCCCCAGTGTTACAAAGGCTGACTAGAGGCAGCCTCAAGGAAGCCAAGGCCAGCCAGACCAGTTTGTCCCTGCAGGTTTTATCTGGGAGGAATCCTTGGATAGATGGAATTTGGGAGGCCAAATTCCAGTTTTGTCCATGGGCATCTGGAAAAGAAGGACAGCTCTTTTCCATGGGAAGGAAAGTACAGAGCCCCAAAGTTTCAAAGGAATATGATAGCTGGCCCTCAGAAGCCACGGGAACCTAGACAGGCCTAGCAGCTTTTGTCTGGGAGCTATTGTTGGATATAAAGAATTTCAGAGGCAGATTCTTATTTGGCCATGTATGTCAGGACAAAAAAAAAGTTTTTTTCCATGGGAATAAAAGCACGGCCCCCCAGTGTTTTAAAGGCAGATGCAAGGTGGCCCCTAAGAGACCATGGCCAGACAGAGCTGTCTGTCCTGGCAGGTTTCATATGGGAACAATCCAAGCATATAATCAAATCTGGAGGTATCCCAGTTTTGGCCACTGGGCATATGGAGGAGAAAGAAAGTTTTTTCCCAAAGGAAGGAAAGCACGGAACTCCATAATTTCAGGGGTGGATGAGAATCAACCCTTAACATGCCAATGTCAGCTGGACCAGTTCTGGCCCCAGGAGGCCAAGTCAACCAGGTCTGTTCCATGTTTTTGGATCCTTCGGGCCCTGCAGCTTTACAATTACCCCTTGGTTCCATGAGGCCCCACAGTATCACAACAGATCTTTGTTTCCATGAGGCCCAGCAATGTCACAATGGTCTTCTTGGCTCCACAGTGGCACAATGGTCCCTTGCTTCCATGAGGCCTTGCAGTGTCAAAATGGTTTCTTTGGTTCCATGGGACTGCCCAATGACACCATGGCCCTTTGGTTCTATGAGCTCTCAGAGTATCTCATTGGTCTCCATGATTCCTTAAGATCTTGCAGTGCCAGAATGGCCTCTTTGTTCTATTGGGCTCTGCAGGATCATCATGGCCCCTTAGTTCTACAAGGCCTGGCTGTGTCACACTGGCCCCTTGCTTCCATGGGGGCCCAGAGTGTCACAATGGTCCCTTGTGTCTATGACACCTTGCAGTGTCACAGTGGTTGCCCTGGCTCTATGAGGTCCTGTGGTGTCTCAATGGCCCCTTGGTTTCATGCAGACTCAGAGTGCCAGAACGGTCTCCTTGCTTCATGAGGCTCTGCCAAGCCTCTTGATTCAACGAGGCCTCAAAGTCTTGGAATGGTCTCCAGGATTCCATGAGGTCCTGCAGTGTCACAATGGTCTCATTGGTTCCATGGGGCCTTGTAGCTCCACAATGGCCTTTTCATGTCACAAGGCCTTGAAGTTCATAATAGTCTCAGCAGGTTCCCCTGCCTGTTCAAATGGCCTCATTGGTTCCATGATGCACGGTAGTGTAACAATGGTATCCTTGGTTCCACAGAGTCAGAATGTCCCCGTGGTCTCACGCAGCCCCACAGTGTCACTACGTTCCCCTTGATTCCATGAGGCCCTGCAGTGCTACAATGACCCCTTGTTACACAAGGCCCTGCAGTGTCACAATGGCCCCTTGGCTCCAATGGGTACTAAAGCACCATGATGGTCTCCATGGTTCCCTGAGACCTTGCAATGTCACAATGGACTTTTGGTTCCATGAGATTTTGTACTGCCAACAACAATCTCCTTGGTTCCACAGTGTCACAATGGACCCTTTGTTCCATGGGGTGCCTGGCCTCTCACAGGCCCTCACAGCCACTTACAGCCCCTCAAAGCCTCCCACAGACTTTCATGGCCCCTCACAGCCTCTTACAGCCCTTTGTGGCCCCTCACAGCCCCTCATGGCCCCTCATGGCCCCTCACGACCTCTCATGGCCCTCATGGCTCCTCCCAAAGGAGAAAGGGTCAGGCCCTGCTTGTTCCCCATTTTATTTCAGTCCCTTCACAGCAATGAGTAAAGAAAGGCTGCAGTGGAGCCTTTCCCCAGCGTTTCCCTCGGGGTTAATTGTGGGCTGAAGCTCTGTGCTGGTGCTACCCGAGTGTGAACATCCCTGCACCCCAAGGCCTTTGCTGTCCCCCCGTGTCCATTCCCTGTCCCCAGTCCCTGAGCACAAAGCTGAGGAGAATTAAAGACACACAGGCCACATTTGCAGTGCTCAAATACAGCCCCATTGCTGGTGCTGCTGAAATAGAATCAGCTGATAGAGGCCATCACAGAAATTGCCTCTGGAACATCAAATAAAATTAAAAAATCCACCAGGAGAAAGAGAAAGCAAAAATTCTCTCCTCGCTTCATTGCTCCTTCCAAGCAGCAGCAGAAGATGGAGATGCCCAGAAGTATTTCCAGCTACTGCTGGTCCCAGTGGGAGCCCAGCCTGCTGCCCAGCCCCAGCAGGATCCTGAGCCCAGCCCGGGGAGCTGTGAGAATTCGTCTGAGCCTCTCATTTGTTCTGCCCAACAACCCTCGCCTGAGGCCTAAGAGGACCCTCAAACTGCAGTTCGGAGACGCTGGCCAGAGATGGGAGGAGTGCCAAGTGATTTTTTCTACCAGGACTGGTTTCTCATGGCAACTAGTCACGAGTGCGCTGGACTGTGCTTACTCAACAAAGCTTCCCACAGGTGGAAGAACAATGGGCTGTTCAGGTATGGCATACCCCGTGTTTGTCCCATGACAAGGATTGTTTGGTGGCCATGAGCTTGGCGTGCTCTGCTCTGGAGCAGTTTACTGGTTGCCAGGTCCTGTTTCCACCTGTTTCTACGAATCACCGATCTCCACATACAATAGTCCATAAATCTTCCCACCTTTTGGCCAGAGGACATTCGCTCTGGAAAAGACTATAAAAAGACCCCTGAGATCTCCCCAGACGACATCAGACATCTATTGGCTGGTTCCACGAGGATTCGTCTGACCGTCTTGGTAGCTATAACCCCGAACCCCTTTTTCTCTTTCTCTCTCTCTCTCTCTCTCTCTCTCTCTCCCTCTCTCTGTCTCTCTCTCTCTGCTGCAACACTGAATTGTAACACAATAAACTGCATTGCTACTTTCTGCTTAACTAAACATGACACTTTGCCTTTTGTCTTTTGCACCCTGGGGTCGAACGAACCATCACGACTCCAGCTCGGGTTGGGCGGATCGTGACAGGAGCTCCCGCAGTGTCGGAGCTCAGCGCACACGGGGCCAGGCCCAGAGCCCCGGGCACGGCCGCCCATTGCGGGGCAGCGGCGCAGCCGGAATGTCCTGTGCCCAAACCTCCTGCTCCTGCCACACAGCGCCCAGCCTTCTCCCCTGCTCCTCCTCTCCCAGCACGGCACAAATTCCAGCTCGGAGGAGGCTTCCCCAGACAGGGCTCAGGCTCCTGGTTCAGCCTGAGTGTCCTGCAGAGGAACAGGGCATCTTTTAGGCACTTCCACAAGCTCAGGGTTCTCATTTCATGGGGAATCTGGCATGCAAACAGCCTTGCTAAAAAGGACAAAAGCAGAGGGAATGAATTGGAAATTATTAGGAAAAAATTACCCTTCTTACAGACAAAGTTTATTCCCTGCATTCCTCCTTTTCAGATTCTTTCAGTCATCTACTGAGAGGTCCAGCTTCTTCTGGTGCTTTTCATGAACCGATTGTACTCTTGATTTACACCAGTGCAAGAGATGTAGAATCAGCTAAACTGAACACAGAAACAATCTCCCTCTGTCAGCCCATTTTCACATTCTAGATCACTCTCAAGATGTCCATGGGGGTGTTGGAATGATTATCACACAACTCTCCACTTCTACCTGCAGAAATTGTTTCTCTGCATTCAGACAGGGCTGCATTCCATAACAAAGCCTGGTATCACCTCCCATTTTCTTAGGTCAGAAGAGCAACAATGAAAACCTTACCCACAGCACAGCTCTCCAGCCCACAAGGAAAAAAAAGAACAAGTTGTCAAGTTCCCAGAACCTTTTTCCTACTTTGCTGCAAGAGTCATGCTGCACACACAGTGTGGAAAACCAAGAGAAGCTGCAGTTGGTGGCACATCTTGTTACAGAAACTGCACCTCATCACCAGGAAAGGTTCTTGGAAAGAGCAGAAAGGGCTGTGGAGAAGATTCTGGGAAAACTAAAAACAGCTTTAAAGAAGTGAAATGAAAATTGAAAGAAACAATCCAAGTTGTTTTTCTCTATGTATTTTTATGCTCCCTTTTTCCATCTTGAACTATTTCTCCATCCCATTAATTCCAAATGGATCTCACCTCTAAGATCCATGACTTGGCAAGTTTTAGACACTGTAAAATACTGTGAGCTACACAGAGTTTGCTTTTCCCTTTTTTTCTTGGAAAGCAGTGCTGCAGACACAAGCGCAGTGCTTGGGTCAGGTACAAATTCTGCATTCAGGGAATTTGCTCAGACAATGTTTGAGCCAAAGTAGGGACAAAGCACAGCAGCAACCAAGGGGATTCCTCTGCCACTGTACAGGAGTCAAGACTCTGGACCTTGGCTCAACATGGCAAAATTCCCGTGTTTGGACAGACCCAGGGGCTGGCAAAGGGGAGAGCGGGGCTCAGCACAGGGGTGAGCGGGGAATGGACACGCAGCAAAGCGTCTGTCTGTCTGCCAAGCAGACAAACAGCCTCAGTGCTTCACTTGCAGCAGCGGCAGCAGTGGCAACAGAGCAGCAGCAGCAGCGAAAGAATCGACTTTATCGCCTCCCTCTTGTTGTCCTCTCCCTCTCCCGCAGTCCCGCACGCTCTCCCGCTCTGTCTTTGCCGCTGTCCCCCTCCTCTCCCAGTCTCCCTCTCCCCATTCCGAGATGGGCCATGCCCCCGGCCCCGAGCCGCCGCTGTCCCGTTCCACTGAGCGAACGCCTGGGGCTGCCCGGCCCGGGCCGGCTGAGGGGTGCTCGGGTCCGTTCCTGGCCCCGGGCCGAGCGCTGACAGCCGCGTCTGGCCGGCAGGGAAGGCGCAGCAGGGCCTGAAGGAGCGGAACCGGCTGGGTTCGCTGCTGGGCCGCGGCGACTTCGGCAGAGAGCGAGTGGGGCCAGCGGGAGAAGCCGGGGCGTGCTGGGCGGGGATGAGCCGGGTCCTGGCAGGGTGGGAGCCGCCGACAGCCCTGCAGGGAGCGTGGGGTGAGCGGGGGATGCAGAGCATCCCGGGCTGGGTAAGGGGTCCCAGAGCCCTGGCACGGCCCAAATCCTACTGAGATCGTGCCCTTGGAGATCGTGCTGCTGGCCAAGGTGTCCTCTGCGTGTGCTGGTGTCATTCAGCTCCTGGAGTGGATTGGGTTGAGCTGCCGAACAGCTTCTTGTTGGTGCTGGAGCATCCGGAGCGGTGCCAGGATCTTTCAGGTTTATTGGCAGAGCAGAGGTTCCTGCCGGAGCAGGAGGTGTCGGAGCTGTTCTGCCAGGTGCTCGAGGCACTGCACCAGCTGCAGGGTCCTGAATAGGGACATCAAAGCAGAGAACATCCTGGTTAACCTGGCCACCGGGCAGGCAAAATTGATCAATTTTGGCTGTGGCGCCTACCTGCAGGACACAGCCTACACTCACTTTGCAGGTGAGCCCACACAGGGATGTGCTCCAGTCCTGGCATCTCCTGTCCCAACATCTCAGGGCCCAGCCTGGGTGTGGCAGTGGGGATTCTCCCTTTTGCTGCCAGTCATGGCACTGAGCCTTCAGC
>JAREIS010001416.1:0-27507 GCA_030060385.1 Muscicapa striata striata
TTAATTACCATTAATTACTGTTAATTGTTAATTACAGAGTCCTGGGGGTTCAGAGGAGGAAATTTGGGAGAAATTTTGGGTGAAATTTTGGGAATTTTGATGAAAAACGGGAATTTTTGGGGTAAAACCCTGCGAATTCGGGCGATTTTCGCTGCGATTTTTGTTAATTACCATTAATTACTGTTAATTATTAATTACAGAGCCTGGGGGGTTCAGAGGAGGAAATTTGGGAGAAATTTTGGGTGAAATTTTGGTGAAATTTGGGTGTTTTGGGAAATTTGGGATGGATAATTTGGGATTTTGGGTAATTGAATTTGGATGGGAAATTTGTGAATTTGTGAAATTTGGAATTTGGGTAAATTTAGGAATGAATTTTGTAAATTTAGGTGAATTTTGAATTAAAGTATTTGGGGAATTTGATTAATTTGGGAGAATTTAGTTTGAATTGGGAAATTTGGGTGAATTTGGAAATTTGGGTTAATTTGATGAGTGGAAATTTGGGAATTTGGGTGAATTTGGGTGAATTTGGAAATTTGGGTAATTGAATTGGGTGAATTTAGTTGGAGTGAAATTTTGGAATTTGGGCAATTTTTGGGGAATTTGGGAAATTTTGGGTGAATTTGGGATTTGGTTAATTTGGAAATTTTGGGAATTTTGAATTTTGGTGGAATTTGGGCAAATTTGGGATTGGTGAAATTTGAGATGAAATTTGGGTGAAATTTGTAATTTGGGAAATTTGTGAATTTGGGATGAATTTTGGGGTGAATTTGGCTGATTTTGGGTCTGGAATTGCAGCGGAGCTGGCGGAGGCCGGGCGGGAGCTGCTGCGGGAGCTGCTGACTCAGCACCGGCGGCTGCAGGAGCTGACTCAGCACCTGCACGAGAAACACCAGAGGGAGGCGCTGGAGGTACCTGGGGAGGGGGGGGAGGGGAACACACCTGGGCACACCTGGAGGGGTAAAAACACACCTGGGGGGGTAAAAACACACCTGGGATACACCTGAGCTCACCTGGACACACCTGAGCATCCCTGGGGGCAGCTGGGACTCACCTGTGGGGGATGAAAAACGCACCTGGGAATCACCTGGGAAGATAAAAATACACCTGTGACACACCTGAGATACACCTGAGACACACCTGAGATACACCTGAGACACACCTGAGATACACCTGTCTCTCACCTGTCTCTCACCTGTCTCTCCCCTGTCTCTCACCTGTCTCTCACCTGTCTCTCCCCTGTCTCTCACCTGTCTCACCTGTCTCTCCCCTGTCTCTCCCCTGTCTCTCCCCTGTCTCTCACCTGTCTCTCACCTGTCTCTCACCTGTCTCTCCCCTGTCTCTCCCCTGTCTCTCACCTGTCTCTCCCCTGTCTCTCCCCTGTCTCTCACCTGTCTCTCACCTGTCTCTCACCTGTCTCTCCCCTGTCTCTCCCCTGTCTCTCCCCTGTCTCTCCCCTGTCTCTCACCTGTCTCTCACCTGTCTCTCACCTGTCTCTCACCTGTCTCTCACCTGTCTCTCCCCTGTCTCTCACCTGTCTCTCCCCTGTCTCTCCCCTGTCTCTCACCTGTCTCTCCCCTGTCTCTCACCTGTCTCTCACCTGTCTCTCACCTGTCTCTCCCCTGTCTCTCACCTGTCTCTCCCCTGTCTCTCACCTGTCTCTCACCTGTCTCTCACCTGTCTCTCCCCTGTCTCTCCCCTGTCTCTCCCCTGTCTCTCCCCTGTCTCTCACCTGTCTCTCACCTGTCTCTCCCCTGTCTCTCACCTGTCTCTCACCTGTCTCTCCCCTGTCTCTCCCCTGTCTCTCACCTGTCTCTCCCCTGTCTCTCCCCTGTCTCTCACCTGTCTCTCACCTGTCTCTCACCTGTCTGTGTCTCACCTGTCTCTCACCTGTCCCAGCTGGCAGAGCTGCAGGACAAGGCCGGCTCAGCAGAGACGAAGGTTCTGGAGATGGGGACGACGCTCGAGGGGCTGCAGTGGGACAGCGCCAAGCTCCGGAAACGGGAGGGGCGGCTGGACAGACACCTGGCCGAGGCGCTGGAACAGGTAACGCACCTGGGGACACCTGGGGACAGGTAACGCACACCTGGGGACACGTAACGCACACCTGGGGACACCTGGGGACAGGTAACACACCTGGCTGAGGCGCTGGAACAGGTAACGCACCTGGGCACAGCTGGGGACAGGTAACACACACCTGGGGACAGGTAACACACCTGGCAGAGGTACTGGAGCAGGTAACGCACCTGGGGACAGGTAACACACACCTGGGCACACCTCGGGACGGGTAACACACACCTGGGGACAGGTAACACACACCTGGGGATGGGTAACACACACCTGGGGACAGGTAACACGCACCTGGGCACAGGTAACAAACCTGGCTGAGGCGCTGGAGCAGGGAACGCACCTGGGCACACCTGGGGACAGGTAACAGCACCTGGGGACAGGTAACGCACACCTGGGCACAGGTAACACACACCTGGGCACAGGTAACACACACCTGGGGATAGTTGCCATACACCTGGCACACATTTGGGTCTTGCCTGTCTCACCTGGGCACACCTGGGGACAGCTGGGGTGCACCTGGGGGCACCTGGGATACACCTGGGGGTATTTGAGACGTACCTGGGCACACCAGGGGGTATTTCAGACACACCTGAGGTGCACCTGATCACACCTGGGCACACCTGGGGGTATTTTAGATGGACCTGGGTACAGCTGGGATACACCTGGGCACATGTGGGGACACCTGGGGACAGCTGGGATGCACCTGGGTACACCTGGAGCACAACTGGAGATGTTAAGGGCACACCTGGGCACACCTGGGGATATTTTAGACTCACCTGGGACACACGTGAGTACACCTGGGATAGAGATGGCCACACCTGGGCCACACCTGGAGCACATCTGGGGGGACTTTGAAACACACCTGGGCACACCTGGGGAACACGTGGGACACTTCTGGGGCTCACCTGGAATACACCTGAACACACCTGGGGCACACCTGGGAGTGTTGCAAACACACCTGGCTGGGGCTCTCACCTGGGCACACTTGGATTTACCTGGGACACACCTGGGACACTTTTTACCTGTCTCTCACCTGTCTCTCCCTGTCTCTCCCTGTCTCTCCCCCTGTCTCTCCCTGCTCACCTGTCTCTCACCTGTCTCTCTCTCCCCTGTCTCTCCCCTGTCTCTCACCTGTCTCTCACCTGTCTCTCTCCCCTGTCTCTCACCTGTCTCTCTGTCTCACCTGTCTCCCTGTCTGTCCCTGTCTCTCACCTGTCTCTCCCTGTCTCTCTCCCCTGTCTCTCACCTGTCTCTCACCTGTCTCTCCCCTGTCTCTCCCCTGTCTCTCACCTGTCTCTCCCCTGTCTCTCCCTGTCTCTCCCTCCCCGTCTCACCTGTCTCACCTGTCTCTCCCTGTCTCTCCCCTGTCTCTCACCTGTCTCTCCCTGTCTCTCTGTCTCACCTGTCTCTCACCTGTCTCTCCCCCTGTCTCTCCCTGTCTCTCACCTGTCTCTCACCTGTCTCTCCCTGTCTCTCCCCTGTCTCTCACCTGTCTCTCTCACCTGTCTCTCCCCTGTCTCTCACCTGTCTCTCACCTGTCTCTCCCCCTGTCTCTCACCTGTCTCTCCCTGTCTCTCCCTGTCTCTCCCCTGTCTCTCACCTGTCCCCTGTCTCTCTGTCCTCACCTGTCTCTCACCTGTCTCTCCCCTGTCTCTCACCTGTCTCTCACCTGTCTCTCACCTGTCTCTCTGTCTCCCTGTCTCTCACCTGTCTCTCACCTGTCTCTCACCTGTCTCTCACCTGTCTCTCCCCTGTCTCTCCCCTGTCTCTCACCTGTCTCTCACCTGTCTCTCCCCTGTCTCTCACCTGTCTCTCACCTGTCTCTCCCCTGTCTCTCACCTGTCTCTCACCTGTCTCTCCCCTGTCTCTCACCTGTCTCTCACCTGTCTCTCACCTGTCTCTCCCCTGTCTCTCACCTGTCTCTCCCCTGTCTCTCACCTGTCTCTCACCTGTCTCTCCCCTGTCTCTCACCTGTCTCTCCCCTGTCTCTCCCCTGTCTCTCCCCTGTCTCTCCCCTGTCTCTCCCCTGTCTCTCACCTGTCTCTCCCCTGTCTCTCACCTGTCTCTCACCTGTCTCTCACCTGTCTCTCCCCTGTCTCTCCCCTGTCTCTCCCCTGTCTCTCACCTGTCTCTCACCTGTCCATCTCTCACCTGTCTGTGTCTCTCACCTGTCCCAGCTCACCTCGGGCTCTTACGGCTCCGGCAGCTCCGGGGGATTCCAGGGGGGACAAATCACCCTGAGCATGCAGAAGGTACCGGAACCCATGGGGGGGAATTTGGGAAAATTTGGGAAAATTTGGGAATTTTGGGAAAATTTGGGAATTTGGGGAGGGGTTTTGGGGGGGAATTTGGATGAAATTTGGGGAATTTGGGAAAATTTGGGGAATTTTGGGGAATTTCCGGAAATATGGGGAGGAGTTTTTGGGGGGAATTTGAAAGAAATTTGGGAAAATTTGGGAATTTTGGGAAAATTCGGGGAATTTTGGGGAATTTTTGGGAATTTGGGGAGGAGTTTTTGGGAATTTTGGGGGAATTTTGGGGAATTTTGAGGAATTTAGGGAGAAGTTTTTGGGGGGAATTTGGATGAAATTTTGGGGAATTTGGGAATTTTGGGAAAATTTGGGGAATTTTGGGGAATTCCTGGGCACTTGGGGAAGAGTTTTTGGGAATTTTCGGGGAGTTTGGGGGATTTTTGGGGGGAATTTTGGGAAAATTTGGGGAATTTTGGGGGATTTTTGGGAATTAGGGGAGGAGTTTTTGGGAATTTTCGGGGAGTCTGGGGGGAATTTTGGGGGAAATTTGGGGGATTTTTGGGGGTTTCTGGGAATTTGGGGAGGAATTTTGGGGGAATTTTCCGGAAATTTGAGGGTAATTTTTTTTGGAATTTGGGGGAATTTTTGGGGAAATTTTGGGGGATTTTTGGGGGGATTTTTTTGGGATTTTTTTTTTTTCAATTTTTGGTATTTTGAGAATTTAATGAATTTTTGGGGTGAATTCCAGAGATTTTGGTTCATTTCTCCCAAATTTGAGATACTGAATTTGGGTGAAACTGAGAAGATTTTCACAGATTTTCTGTGGAATTTTGGGGATTTTTGGGGGGATTTTTTTGGGTATTTTTTGGGGTATTTTTTTTAATTTGTGGAATTTTGAGAATTTCCTGAATTTTTGGGGTGAATTCCGGGGATTTTGGTTCATTTCCCCCCCAGTTTGAGATGCTGAACTTGAGGTTGTTTGTCTGGATTTGGGGTGAAATTTTAACGGATTTGAGTCAAATTTTTGGGGATTTTTTTTTAATTTGTGGAATTTTGAGAATTTCCTGAATTTTTGGGTTGAATTTTGGGATTTTTGGTTCATTTCTCCCAAATTTAAGATGCTGAACCTGAATTTTTTTGGGCTGAATTTGAGGTGAAATTTTGATGGATTTGGGTCAAATTTTGGGGGATTTTGGGGATTTTTTTTGGATTTTTTTTTTTTTTTCAATTTTTGGTATTTTGAGAATTTAATGAATTTTTGGGGTGAATTCCAGAGATTTTGGTTCATTTCTCCCAAATTTGAGATACTGAATTTGGGTGAAACTGAGAGGATTTTCACAGATTTTCTGTGGGATTTTGGGGATTTTTTGGGTATTTTTTGGGGGATTTTTTTGGGGATTTTTTTTTAATTTGTGGAATTTTGAGAATTTGCTGAATTTTTGGGGTGAATTCCGGGGATTTTGGTTCATTTCCCCCCCAGTTTGAGATGCTGAACGCGGAGCTGGAGGGGAACCAGGAACTGGCCAATTCCCGCATGGCCGAGCTGGAGAAGCTGCAGCTGGAGCTGCAGGCGGCCGTGAGGGGACAGGAGCGGCTCAAGGTGACACCCGGGGGACACTGGGGACATTGGGGACATTGGGGACATTGGGGGTTTGGGGGATTGGAGGATTGGGGACATTGGGGACATTGAGGACACTGGGGACATTGGGGGGATTGGAGGGGATGGGGGACATTGGGGACATTGGGGGGATTGGAGGGGATTGGGGACATTGAGGACACTGGGGACATTGGGGACATCGAGGACTTTGGGGGATTGGGGACATTGGGGACATTGGGGACATTGGGGGGGATTGGGGACAATGGGGACATTGGGGACATCGAGGACTTTGGGGGGATTGGGGACAATGGGGACATTGGGGACATCGAGGACATTGGGGGGATTGGGGACATTGGGGGACATTGAGGACATTGGGGACATTTGTGGGATTGGGGATTTGGGGACATTTGGGGGTTTGGGGGACATTGGGATATTGGGGGACATTGGGGACATTTGGGGAAATTGGGGACATTGGGGACAGTGGAGACATTGGGGACAATGGGGGGTTTGGGGACATTGGGGACATTTGGGGAAATTGGGGACATTGGGGACATTGGGGGGTTTAGGGGAATTGGAGGGGATTGGGGACAGTGGGGACACTGGGGACATTGGGGACATTGGGGGACATTGGGGACATTGGGGACATTTGTGGGATTGGGCGGTTTGGGGACATTTGGGGGTTTGGGGGACATTGGAGACATTTGGGGAAATTGAGGACAGTGGGGACATTGGGGACAGTGGGGGAGTTGGGGCATTGGGGGACATTGGGGACACCAAGGGGACATTGGGGGACATGGGGACATTGGGGGGATTGGGGACATTGGGAACATTGGGGACAATGGGGGGTTTGGGGACATTGGGGACATTTGGGGAAATTGGGGACACTGGGGACAGTGGGGGAGTTGGGGCATTGGGGGACATTTGGGACATTGGGGACATTGGGGGATTGGGGACAATGGGGGGTTTGGGGACATTGGGGGACATTGAGGACATTTGGACCTGTCAGGGGACAGGAGCAGCTCAGGGTGACACTTTCACCTGCCCAGGGGTCACTCAGGGGTCACTCAGGGTCACTCAGGGTCACTCAGGGGTCACTCAGGGGTCACTCATTGGTCACTCAGGGGTCACTCAGGGGTCACTCAGGGTCACTCATTGGTCACTCATTGGTCACTCAGGGGTCACTCAGGGTGACTCAGGGTCACTCATTGGTCACTCAGGGTCACTCAGGGTCACTCAGGGGTCACTCATTGGTCACTCAGGGGTCACTCAGGGGTCACTCAGGGGTCACTCAGGGTCACTCATTGGTCACTCCATGTCACTCCGTGTCACTCATTGGTCACTCATTGGTCACTCAGGGGTCACTCAGGGGTCACTCAGGGTCACTCAGGGTCACTCAGGGTCACTCAGGGTCACTCATTGGTCACTCAGGGTCACTCAGGGGTCACTCATTGGTCACTCATTGGTCACTCAGGGTCACTCAGGGGTCACTCAGGGTCACTCAGGGTCACTCAGGGGTCACTCAGGGTCACTCATTGGTCACTACATGTCACTCCGTGTCACTCAGTGTCACTCGCTGTCACTCAGTGTCCCCCTTATGTCCCCCGCCCTGCAGGTGGCGCTGTGCTCGCTGCCGGAGCACTGTCACTCACTGTCACTCAGTGTCACTCATTGTCACTCATTGGTCACTCATTGGTCACTCATTGGTCACTCGGTGTCACTCAGTGTCCCCTCTGTCCCCCGCAGGTGGCGCTGAGCTCGCTGCCCGAGGAGGCCGTCACTCACTGTCACTCACTGTCACTCATTGGTCACTCACTGTCACTCAGTGTCACTCAGTGTCACTCACTATCACTCAGTGTCACTCAGTGTCCCCTCTGTTCCCCGCAGGTGGCGCTGCGCTCGCTGCCCGAGGAGGCCGTCACTCACTGTCACTCAGTGTCACTCAGTGTCACTCACTGTCACTCACTGTCACTCGGTGTCACTCAGTGTCCCCTCTGTCCCCCGCAGGTGGCGCTGCGCTCGCTGCCCGAGGAGGCCGTCACTCACTGTCACTCGGTGTCACTCATTGGTCACTCACTGTCACTCATCGGTCACTCATTGGTCACTCACTGTCATTCATCGGTCACTCACTGTCCCTCATTGGTCACTCAGTGTCACTCACTGTCACTCAGTGTCCCTCATTGGTCACTCACTGTCACTCACTGTCCCTCGTTGGTCACTCAGTGTCACTCACTGTCACTCAGTGTCACTCATTGGTCACTCCGTGTCACTCAGTGTCCCCTCTGTCCCCCGCAGGTGGCGCTGCGCTCGCTGCCCGAGGAGGCCGTCACTCACTGTCAGTCAGTGTCACTCGGTGTCACTCAGTGTCCCCTGTGTCCCCTGTGTCCCCCGCAGGTGGCGCTGCGCTCGCTGCCCGAGGAGGCCGTCAAGGAGGCCCTGGAGTACAAGGTGCTGCAGTCGCAGTTCTCGCTGCTCTACCACGAGAGCCTGCAGGTGAAGACGCAGCTGGACGAGGCGCGGGCGCTGCTCCTGGCCACCAAGAACAGCCACCTGCGCCACATCGAGCACATGGAGGTGGGCACGGGCCACCCGGGGGGGGTTGGTGACATTTGGGGACCTTTTGGGGTCATTTGGGAACATTTTGGGGTCGGTAATATACAATTAATGCTGATTCAAGATGGCCACCGGTGCCATAAATCCTATAATTCGTCAATCAAGATGGCCGCCGATGCCATTTTGAGCACATGGAGGTGGGCACTTGGCACCCGGGCGGGGTTGGGGACATTTGGGGACATGTTGGAGTCAGTAATATCCAAATTAATCCCGATTCAAGATGGCCGCCGGTGCCATAAATCCTATCATTCCTCATTCAAGATGGCCGCCGGCGCCATTTTGACAATGTGCAGATGGCTCCTGATGTCCCCAGGGTGTCACCCAGGGGTCGCTGAGGGATTTTGGGGACGTTTTGGGGTCAGTAATATCCAATTAATGCTGATTCAAGATGGCCGCCGGTGCCATATATCCTATAATTCGTCATTCAAGATGGCCGCCGATGCCATTTTGAGCACATGGAGGTGGGCACGGGCCACCCGGGGGGGGTTGGGGACATTTAGGGACATTTTGGGGTCGGTAATATACAATTAATCCTGATTCAAGATGGCCACCATCACCATAAGTCCTGTAATTCCACATTCAAGATGGCCGCCGGCGCCATTTTGAGCACATGGAGGTGGCCATGGGGTCACCCAGGGCTCACCCAGGGGTTATGGGGATGTTTTGGGGTCGGTAATATACAATTAATGCTGATTCAAGATGGCCGCCGGTGCCATAAATCCTATAATTCGTCATTCAAGATGGCCGCCGATGCCATTTTGAGCACATGGAGGTGGGCACGGGCCACCCGGGGGGGTTTTGGGGACATTTGGGGACATTTTGGGGTCATTTGGGGACATTTTGGGGACGGTAATATACAATTAATCCTGATTCAAGATGGCTGCCGGTGCCATAAATCCTATAATTCCTCATTCAAGATGGCCACCGATGCCATTTTGAGCTCATGGTGGTGGGCACGGGCCACCCGGGGGGGTTTGGGGACATTTGGGGACATTTTGGGGTCAGTAATACACAATTAATCCTGATTCAAGATGGCCACCATCACCATAAGTCCTGTAATTCCACATTCAAGATGGCCGCCGGTGCCATAAATCCCATAATTCCTCATTCAAGATGGCCGCCGGCGCCATTTTGAGCACATGGAGGTGGCCACGGGGTCACCCAGGGCTCACCCAGGGGTTTTGGGGACATTTTGGGGCCAGTAATATCCAATTAACCCCGATTCAAGATGGCCGCCGGTGCCATATATCCCATAATTCCTCATTCAAGATGGCCGCCGGCGCCATTTTGAGCACATGGAGGTGGCCATGGGGTCACCCAGGGCTCACCCAGGGGTTATGGGGACATTTTGGGGCAGTAATATCCAATTAATCCTGATCCAACATGGCCGCCGGCACCATAAATCCCATAATTCCTCATTCAAGATGGCCGCCGGCGCCATTTTGAGCACATGGAGGTGGCCACGGGGTCACCCAGGGCTCACCCAGGGCTTTTGGGGACATTTTGGGGCCAGTAATATCCAATTAATCCCGATTCAAGATGGCCGCCGGTGCCATAAATCCCATAATTCCTCATTCAAGATGGCCGCCGGCGCCATTTTGAGCACATGGAGGTGGCCACGGGGTCACCCAGGGCTCACCCAGGGGTTATGGGGACATTTGGGGACATTTTAGGGGACATTAAAATCCCAAGGATTCCAATCCAAGATGGCCGCCGGCGCCATTTTGAGCACGTTAATTTAAAAAATTAAGAAAAAAAAATCTCCAAAAATTCCAAATAAATTGGGAAAAAATTAAGAAAAAAATTTCAAAAAAATTCCAAAAAAATCACAAAAAATTTTTAGGAAATTAATCAAAATTGACCAAAATTTAGTAAAATTTATTTTTTATGTACTAAAAAAAAAAAAAATATATTAAGGAAAAAATCTAAAAGAAATTCTAAATAAATTGGAAAAAAATTAAGAAAAAATTCCGAATAAATGGTAAAAAATTAAGAAAAAATTCTAAATAAAATGGTAAAAAATAAAGAAAAAATCCTAAAAAAATTAAAAAAAAAATCACAAAAAATCACAAAATAGTCCTCGGAATTTTACCAAAATTTATTGAAATTTAGTAAAATTTATTTTCTATGTACTAAAAAATAACTGAGGAAAAAAATCTAAAAAAGTGCTAAGAAAATTGGTAAAAAATTAAGAAAAAATTCCAAATAAATTGGTAAAAAATCTAAAAAAAATTCGAAACAAATTGGTAAAAAAAAAAAGAAAAAAATCTAAATAAATTGGTAAAAAATTAAGAAAAAATTCCAAATAAATTGGTAAAAAATTAAGAAAAAATCCCAAAGAAATCACCAAAAAAATCCTAAAAAATCACAAAGAATTCCTAGAAAATTTTTCAAAATTGACCAAAATTCATCAAAATTGCTAAAATTTATTTTTTATGTACTGAAAAAAAAAAAAGAAAAAAATCTAAAAAATAATCTAAATAAATTGGTAAAAATGAAGAAAAAATTCCAAATAAATGGTAAAAAATTAAGGAAAAATTCTAAATAAATTGGTAAAAAATTAATAAAAAATTCTAAAAAAAATTTGAAAAAAATCCCAAAAAATCACAACAAGTTCCTAGGAAATTTTTTTAAATTTACCAAAATTGACCGAAATTGCTAAAATTTATTTTTTATGTACTGAAAAAAAAAAGAAAAAAAATCTAAAAAGAATTCTGAATAAATGGTAAAATATGAAGAAAAAATTCCAAATAAATGTTAAAAATTTGAAGAAAAAATTCCAAACAAATTGGTAAAAAATGAAGAAAAAATCCTAAAAAAATTCCAAAACAAATCCCAAAAAATCACAAAAATTTCCAAGGAAGTTTTACCAAAATTGACTGAAATATAGTAAAATATATTTTTTATGTACTAAAAATAAATTAGGAAAAAAATCTAAACAAAATACTAAATAAACGGTAAAAAATTAACAAAAAATTCCAAATAAATTGGAAAAAAATTAAGAAAAAATCCGAAAAAAATTCTGAAAAAATCCCAAAAAATCACAAAAAATTCCTCAGAATTTTACCAAAATTTACTGAAATTTAGTAAAATTTTATGTACTAAAAAAAAAAATTAAGAAAAAATCTAAAATAAATTCTAAATGAATTGGTAAAAAATTGAAGGAAAAAATTCCAAATAAATTGGTAAAAAATTAGGAAAAATTCGTAAAAAAAGTCCGAAAAAATCTCAAAAAATCCCCAAAAATTCCTCGGAAATTCTTCCAAAATTGACCAAAATTGCTAAAATTTATTTTTTATGTACTAAAAAAAAAAATTAAGAAAAAAATCTAAAGAAATTCTAAATAAATTGGCATAAACCTAAGAAAACATCCTAAAAAAATTACAAAAAAATCATAAAAAAATCACAAAAAAATTCCTAGGAAATTGACCAAAATTGACCAAAATTTAGTAAAATTTATTTTTTATGGACTAAAAAAAAATGTGGAAAAAAATCTAAAAAAAATTCTAAATAAATGATAAAATATGAGAAAAAAATTCTAAATAAATTGGTAAAAAATTAAGAAAAAATTCCAAATAAATGGGTAAAAAATGAAGGAAAAATCCTAAAAAAATTCCGAAAAAATCACAAAAATCACAAAAAATTCTTAGAAATTTTACCAAAATTTATCGAAATTTAGTAAAATTTTATGTACTAAAAAAAACATTAAGAAAAAAAAGAAATTCTAAATAAATTGGTAAAAAATTGAAGAAAAAATTCTAAATAAATTGGTAAAAAATTAAGAAAAAAATTTTAAAAATTTCCGAAAAAATCCCAAAAAATCACAAAAAAATTCCTAGGAAATTTTACCAAAATTGACCAAAATTGCTAAAATTTTTTTTTTATGTACTAAAAACGTATTAAGAAAAAAAAATCTAAAAGAGGGGACATGGGGACATTGGGGATTGGGGACATTGGGAACATTGGGGACAATGGGGGTTTGGGGACATTGGGGACATTTGGGGAAATTGGGGACACTGGGGACAGTGGGGAGTTGGGCATTGGGGACATTTGGGACATTGGGGACATTGGGGGATTGGGGACAATGGGGGTTTGGGGACATTGGGGACATTGAGGACATTTGGACCTGTCAGGGACAGGAGCAGCTCAGGGTGACACTTTCAGCCTGCCCAGGGTCACTCAGGGTCACTCAGGGTCACTCAGGGTCACTCAGGGGTCACTCAGGGGTCACTCATTTGGTCACTCAGGGGTCACTCAGGGTCACTCAGGGTCACTCATTGGTCACTCATTGGTCACTCAGGGTCACTCAGGGTACTCAGGGTCACTCAGGTCACTCAGGGTCACTCAGGGTCACTCAGGGGTCACTCATTGGTCACTCAGGGTCACTCAGGGTCACTCAGGGTCACTCAGGGTCACTCATTGGTCACTCATGTCCTCGGTCACTCATTGGTCACTCATTGGTCACTCAGGGTCACTCAGGGTCCTCAGGGTCACTCAGGGTCACTCAGGGTCACTCAGGGTCACTCATTGTCACTCCAGTGTCACTCAGGGTCACTCTGTCACTCATTGTCACTCCAGGGTCACTCAGGGGTCGCTCAGGTCCTCAGGGTCACTCAGGGTCACTCAGTGTCACTCATTGGTCACTCATGTCACTCCCGTGTCACTCAGTGTCACTCGTGTCACTCAGTGTCCCCTATGTCCCCGCCTGCAGGTGGCGCTGTGCTCGCTGCCGGAGCACTGTCACTCACTGTCACTCAGTGTCACTCATTGTCACTCATTGGTCACTCATTGGTCACTCATCTGGTCACTCAGGGGTCACTCAGTGTCCCCTCTGTCCCCGCAGGTGGCGCTGGCGCTGCCCGAGAGGCCGTCACTCACTGTCACTCACTGTCACTCATTGGTCACTCACTGTCACTCATCTCATGTCACTCACTATCACTCAGGGGTCACTCAGTGTCCCCTCTGTTCCCCAGGTGGCGCTGCGCTCGCTGCCCGAGGAGGCCGTCACTCACTGTCACTCAGTGTCACTCAGTGTCACTCACTGTCACTCACTGTCACTCGTGTCACTCAGTGTCCCTCTGTCCCCCGGTGGCCCTGGTCCTGCCCAGAGCCGTCCTACTGTCACTCGTGTCCTCATTGGTCACTCACTGTCACTCATGTCACTCATTGGTCACTCACTGTCATTCATCGTCACTCATGTCCCTCATTGGTCACTCAGTGTCACTCACTGTCCTCAGTGTCCCTCATTGGTCACTCACTGTCCCCACTGTCCCGTGGCCTCGGTCACTCACTGTCACTCAGTGTCACTCATTGGTCACTCCAGTGTCCTCAGTGTCCCCTCTGTCCCCGCAGGTGGCGCTGCGCTCGCTGCCCGAGGAGGCCGTCACTCACTGTCAGTCAGTGTCATCGGTGTCACTCAGTGTCCCTGTGTCCCCGGCCGCAGGTGGCGCAGCTGGGCTGCCGAGGGGCGTCGGAGGCCCTGGTACAAGGGCACAGTCCAGTTCTCGCTGCTCTACACGAGCCTGCAGGTGAGGCACTGGACAGCGCGGGGCTGACTCTGGCACCAGAAAGCCACCTGCGCAACATCGAGCATGGAGGTGGCACGCCGGGTTTGATTTGGATTTCATTTGGACATTGTTAATAACAATTAATGCTGATTCAAGATGGCCACCGGTGCCATAAATCCTATAATTCGTCAATCAAGATGGCCGCCGATGCCATTTTGAGCACATGGAGGTGGGCACTTGGCACCCGGGCGGGGTTGGGGACATTTGGGGACATGTTGGAGTCAGTAATATCCAAATTAATCCCGATTCAAGATGGCCGCCGGTGCCATAAATCCTATCATTCCTCATTCAAGATGGCCGCCGGCGCCATTTTGACAATGTGCAGATGGCTCCTGATGTCCCCAGGGTGTCACCCGTAATATACAATTAATCCTGATTCAAGATGGCTGCCGGTGCCATAAATCCTATAATTCCTCATTCAAGATGGCCACCGATGCCATTTGAGCTCATGGTGGTGGGCACGGGACACCCGGGGTTTGGGGACATTTGGGGACATTTTGGGGTCAGTAATACACAATTAATCCTGATTCAAGATGGCCACCATCACCATAAGTCCTGTAATTCCACATTCAAGATGCCGGTGCCATAAATCCCATAATTCCTCATTCAAGATGGCCGGCAGGCATGTTTTGAGCACATGGAGGTGGCCACGGGTCACCCAGGGCTCACCCAGGGTTTTTGGGGACATTTTGGGGCCAGTAATATCCAATTAACCCGATTCAAGATGGCCGCCGGTGCCATATATCCCATAATTCCTCATTCAAGATAGCCGCCGGCGCCATTTTGAGCACATGGAGGTGGCCATGGGTCACCCAGGGCTCACCCAGGGGTTATGGGGACATTTTGGGGCAGTAATATCCAATTAATCCTGATCCAACATACGGCACCATAAATCCCATAATTCCTCATTCAAGATGGCCGCCGGCGCCATTTTGAGCACATGGAGGTGGCCACGGGGTCACCCAGGGCTCACCCAGGGCTTTGGGGACATTTTGGGGCCAGTAATATCCAATTAATCCCGATTCAAGATGGCCGCCGGGCGCCATTTGAGAACATCGAGGTGGCCACGGTATCACCCAGGGCTCACCCAGGGGTCACTGAGGGATTTTGGGGACATTTGGGGAACATGAAAAGCACCAAAATTCCAATCCAAGATGGCCACCGGTGCCATAAATCCCATAATTCCTCATTCAAGATACGCCGGCGCCATAAATCCTCTAATTCCTCATTCAAGATGGCCGGCGCATGTTTGAGCACATGGAGGTGGCCACGGGGTCACCCAGGGCTCACCCAGGGCTTTTGGGACATTTTGGGGCCAGTAATATCCAATTAATCCCGATTCAAGATGGCCGCCGTGCCATAAATCCCATAATTCCTCATTCAAGAATATGCGCCATTTTGAGCACATGGAGGTGGCCACGGGTCACCCAGGCTCACCAGGGGTTATGGGGACATTTGGGGACATTTTAGGGACATTAAAATCCCAAGGATTCCAATCCAAGATACGCCGGCGCCATTTTGAGCACGTTAATTTAAAAAATTAAGAAAAAAAATCTCCAAAATTCCAAATAAATTGGGAAAAAAATTAAGAAAAAAATTTCAAAAAAATTCCAAAAAAATCACAAAAATTTTTAGGAAATTAATCAAAATTGACCAAAATTTAGTAAAATTTATTTTTATGTACTAAAAAAAAAAAAAAAAAAAAAATATATTAAGGAAAAAAATCTAAAAGAAATTCTAAATAAATTGGAAAAAAATTAAGAAAAATTCGAATAAATGGTAAAAAATTAAGAAAAATTCTAAATAAAATGGTAAAAAATAAAGAAAAATCCTAAAAAATTAAAAAAAAATCACAAAAAATCACAAAAAATAGTCCTCGAATTTTACCAAAATTTATTGAAATTTAGTAAAATTTATTTTCTATGTACTAAAAAAATAACTGAGGAAAAAAATCTAAAAAAGTGCTAAGAAAATTGGTAAAAAATTAAGAAAAATTCCAAATAAATTGGTAAAAATCTAAAAAATTTCGAAACAAATTGGTAAAAAAAAAAAAAAAAAATCTAAATAAATTGGTAAAAATTAAGAAAAATTCCAAATAAATTGGTAAAAATTAAGAAAAAATCCCAAAGAAATCACCAAAAAAATCTAAAAAATCACAAAGAATTCCTAGAAAATTTTTCAAAATTGACCAAAATTCATCAAAATTGCTAAAATTTATTTTTTATGTACTGAAAAAAAAAAAAAAAAAAAAATCTAAAAATAATCTAAATAAATTGGTAAAAATGAAGAAAAAATTCCAAATAAATGGTAAAAAATTAAGGAAAAATTCTAAATAAATTGGTAAAAAATTAATAAAATTCTAAAAAAATTTGAAAAAAATCCCAAAAATCACAACAAGTTTCTAGGAAATTTTTAAATTTACCAAAATTGACGAAATTGCTAAAATTTATTTTTATGTACTGAAAAAAAAAAGAAAAAAATCTAAAAAGAATTCTGAATAAATGGTAAAATATGAAGAAAAAAAATTCCAAATAAATGTTAAAAATTTGAAGAAAAAATTCCAAACAAATTGGTAAAAAATGAAGAAAAATCCTAAAAAAATTCCAAAACAAATCCCAAAAATCACAAAATTTCCAGGAAGTTTTACCAAAATTGACTGAAATATAGTAAAATATATTTTTTATGTACTAAAAATAAATTAGGAAAAAATCTAAACAAAATACTAAATAAACGGTAAAAATTAACAAAAATTCCAAATAAATTGGAAAAAATTAAGAAAAATCCGAAAAAATTCTGAAAAAATCCCAAAAATCACAAAATTCCTCAGAATTTTACCAAAATTACTGAAATTTAGTAAAATTTTATGTACTAAAAAAAAAAAAAATTAAGAAAAATCTAAAATAAATTCTAAATGAATTGGTAAAAATTGAAGGAAAAATTCCAAATAAATTGGTAAAAAATTAGGAAAAATTCGTAAAAAGTCCGAAAAAATCTCAAAAATCCCCCAAAATTCCTGAAATTCTTCCAAAATTGACCAAAATTGCTAAAATTTATTTTTATGTACTAAAAAAATTAAGAAAAAATCTAAAGAAATTCTAAATAAATTGGCATAAACCTAAGAAAACATCCTAAAAAATTACAAAAATCATAAAAAAATCACAAAAATTCCTAGAAATTGACCAAAATTGACCAAAATTTAGTAAAATTTATTTTTATGGACTAAAAAAATGTGGAAAAAAATCTAAAAAATTCTAAATAAATGATAAAATATGAGAAAAAATTCTAAATAAATTGGTAAAAATTAAGAAAAATTCCAAATAAATGGGTAAAAATGAAGGAAAAATCCAAAAAATTCGAAAAAATCACAAAATCACAAAAAATTCTTAGAAATTTTACCAAAATTTATCGAAATTTAGTAAAATTTTATGTACTAAAAAAACATTAAGAAAAAAAAGAAATTCTAAATAAATTGGTAAAAATTGAAGAAAAAAATTCTAAATAAATTGGTAAAAATTAAGAAAAAATTTTAAAAATTTCGAAAAAATCCCAAAAAATCACAAAAATTCCTAGAAATTTTACCAAAATTGACCAAAATTGCTAAAATTTTTTTTTATGTACTAAAAACGTATTAAGAAAAAAAAAAAAATCTAAAAGAAATTCTCAATAAACTGATAAAAATTAAGGAAAAATTCCAAATAAATGGTAAAAATAAAGAAAAATCCTAAAAAAATCACAAAAATCACAAAAATTCCCAAAAATCACAAAAATTCCTAGAAAATTTTTTTAAAAATGGACCAAAATTTAATTAAAATTTTTTTTTATACTGAAAAAAGGAAAAAAATCTAAAAGAATTTTAAATAAATGGTAAAAAATTAGGAAAAATTCGTAAAAAAAGTCCGAAAAAATCTCAAAAAATCCCCAAAAATTCCTCGAAAATTCTTCCAAAATTGACCAAAATTGCTAAAATTTATTTTTTATGTACTAAAAAAAAACTTATTAAGAAAAAAAGTCTAAAAGAAATTCTCAATGAATTGATTAAAAATTAAGAAAAAATTCTAAATATATGGTAAAAAATAAAGAAAAAATCCTAAAAAAAATCACAAAAAATCACAAAAAATTCCGAAAAAATCACAAAAAATTCCTAGAAAATTTTTTTAAAAATGGACCAGAATTTAATTAAATTTTTTTTTATGTACTGAAAAAAAAAGGAAAAAAATCTAAAAAGAATTTTAAATAAATGGTAAAAAATTAGGAAAAATTCGTAAAAAAAGTCCGAAAAAATCTCAAAAAATCCCCAAAAATTCCTCGGAAATTCTTCCAAAATTGACCAAAATTACTAAAATTTATTTTTTGTGTACTAAAAAAAAACTTATTAAGAAAAAAATCTAAAAGAAATTCTCAATAAATCGATAAAAAATTAAGAAAAAATTCCAATTAAATGGTAAAAAATAAAGAAAAAAATCCTAAAAAAAATTCTCAAAAAATCACAAAAAATCACAAAAAATTCCCAAAAAATCGCAAAAAATTCCTAGAAAATTTTTTTTAAAATGGACCAAAATTTAATTCAATTAATTTTGTGTTAATTAAGTGTTAATTTTTTGTTCAGAGCGACGAGCTGGGGGTGCAGAAGCGGCTGCGCACCGAGGTGATCCAGCTGGAGGATACCCTGGCCCAGGTGCGCAAGGAGTACGAGATGCTGCGCATCGAGTTCGAGCAGAACCTGGCGGCCAACGAGCAGGCAGGTGAGAGAGCAACAGCTGGGAACAGCTGGGAACAGCTGGGCAGGTGAGAGAGCAACAGCTGGGAACAGCTGGGTTGGGTTACCTGGGCAGGTGAGAGAGCAACAGCTGGAAACAGCTGGGAACAGCTGGGCAGGTGAGAGAGAAACAGCTGGGAACAGTTGGGAACAGCTGGGTTGGGTTACCTGGGCAGGTGAGAGAGAGAGAGAGAGAGAACAGGTGGGCTTCACCTGTGTCTCACCTTGACCCTTTCACCTGTCTCTCCCCTGTCTCTCACCTGTCTCTCCCCTGTCTCTCACCTGTCTCTCACCTGTCTCTCACCTGTCTCTCACCTGTCTCTCCCCTGTCTCTCACCTGTCTGTCACCTGTCTCTCCCCTGTCTCTCACCTGTCTCTCCCCTGTCTCTCCCCTGTCTCTCACCTGTCTCTCACCTGTCTCTCACCTGTCTCTCACCTGTCTCTCACCTGTCTCTCACCTGTCTCTCACCTGTCTCACACCTGTCTCTCACCTGTCTCTCACCTGTCTCTCACCTGTCTCTCACCTGTCTCACACCTGTCTCTCCCCTGTCTCTCACCTGTCTGTCACCTGTCTCTCACCTGTCTCTCACCTGTCTCTCCCCTGTCTCTCACCTGTCTCTCCCCTGTCTCTCACCTGTCTCTCCCCTCTCTCACCTGTCTCTCCCCTGTCTCTCCCGTCTCTCACCTGTCTCTCACCTGTCTCTCACCTGTCTCTCCCCTGTCTCTCACCTGTCTCTCACCTGTCTCTCCCCTGTCTCTCACCTGTCTCTCACCTGTCTCTCCCCTGTCTCTCCCCTGTCTCTCACCTGTCTCTCACCTGTCTCTCACCTGTCTCTCACCTGTCTCTCCCCTGTCTCTCACCTGTCTCTCACCTGTCTCTCACCTGTCTCTCCCGTGTCTCTCACCTGTCTCTCACCTGTCTCTCCCCTGTCTCTCCCCTGTCTCTCACCTGTCTCTCACCTGTCTCTCACCTGTCTCTCACCTGTCTCTCCCCTGTCTCTCACCTGTCTCTCCCCTGTCTCTCCCCTGTCTCTCACCTGTCTCTCACCTGTCTCTCACCTGTCTCACCTGCAGGCCCCATTAACAGGGAGATGCGCCACCTGATCAGTTCCCTGCAGAACCACAACCACCAGCTCAAGGGGGACGTGCAGCGCTACAAACGCAAACTGCGCGAGGTGCAGGCCGAGATCGGCAAGGTGAGCGCACCTGGGGGCACCTGGGATACACCTGGGGGCACCTGGGATACACCTGGGGGCACCTGGGAACACTTCGGGGCACCTGGGATACACCTGAGTTAACTGAGATACACCTGGGGGCACCTGGGCACACCTGGGAGCTCACCTAGGTTACCTGAGATACACCTGGGCACACCTGGGGGCACCTGGGTTACCTGAGATACACCTGGGCACACCTTAGATAACCTGGGCACGCCTGGGAGCTCACCTGGACACACCTGTGTCTTTACCTGGGCACACCGGGGCACACGTGAGACACCCAAGGCACACCTGAGATACACCTGGGCACACCTGGGATACACCTGAGATACACCTGAGATACCCAGGGCACACCTGGGATACACCTGGGACTTTACCTGGCACACCTGGGAGCTCACCTGGGCACACCTGTGTCTATACCTGGCACAGATGTGGGCACCTGAGACACCCAGGGCACACCTGGGATACACCTGGGCACACCCGGAAACTCACCTGGGGTACACCTGGGCACACCTGGGATACACCTGGGCACACCTGGAAACTCACCTGGGGTACACCTGGGCACACCTGGGATACACCTGGGCACACCTGGAAACTCACCTGGGCACACCTGGGCACACCTGAGATAACAAGGACACACCTGGGCACACCTGAGGTCTCACCTGAGGCACATCAGCCCATCCCCCCCTGCCCCTGTGCCCAGGTGTGCCCTCACCTGTGAGGGGGCGTGGCTCCGAAACCCCAGGGGGTGTGGCTTTAAGGCTTTCAGATTTAGGTGCGGCCCCTTTAAGAGTGAAGCCATGATGCTTTTAAAACGGGGTGTGGCCCCTTTAAATTTCAGGGGCGTGGCTCCCACAGGTGTGGCCCCTTTAAGACATGGGAGTGGCCACTTGGAAGGGGTGTGGCCTTTTCTAAAAGGGGTGTGGCCCCTTTAAGACAATGGGCATGGCTTAAAGGGGCTCGACCATTTAAAAAGGGGTGTGGCTAATTAAAGATGGCCCTGGCCCCTTTAAGAGTGGGTGTGGCTTAGAGAGATGTGACTTCTAAAAATGGGGTGTGGTCCCTTTAAGAGTGGGTGTGGTCACTTAAAGGGACAGAGTCTCAAAAAATGAGACTTGGCCCGTTCAAGAGATCTCGTCAATGTAAAAAGTGGGTGTGGCCCCTTTAAGAGCAGCAGGGTGTGGCCTAAAGGGGTGTAGCCTGTAAAAATGAATGGGGTGTGGTCCCTTTAAGAGAAAAAGGTGTGGCTTAAAGGGGCGTGGCCTGTAAAATAGAACGTGGCCCCTTTAAGAGTGAGTGTGGTTACTTAAAGGAGCGTGACCTAAAAAATGGGTCGTGGTCCCTTTAAGAGCAACAGGGCGTGGCTTAAAGGGGTGTAGCCTTTTCTGAAATGGGTTGTGGTCCCTTTAAGAGTGGGTTTGGTTGCTTCAGGTGGCGTGGCTAATCTAAAAATGGGACCTGGCCCCTTTAAGAGGCGTGGCCAGTCTTAAAGTTGGGCGTGGTCTCTTTAAGAGTGGCTCCTTTAAAGGGGCGTGGCTTCTAAAAATTGGGTGTGGCCCCCTTAAGAGTGTGGCTTTAAAAAAAAGGGGTGTGGCCATTTAAAGGGCCACAACAATTGTTGCTACTTTAAAGGGTGGGTGTGGCTTAAATGGGTGTGGCCCCTTTAAGACTAAAGGTGTGGCTTAAATGGGTGTGGCCCCTTTAAGTGGGTGTGTCCCTCTGACCCCGCCTCCTTTTTTCTCTTCCAGCTCCGCCTCCAGGCCAGCGGCGCCCCTCCCCCACCCAGCCCCGCCTCCCCACCCCCTCCCCCTTCCTCCTCCTCCTCCTCTTCCTCCTCAGGCCCCGCCCCCTCCTCCAGCTCCGCCCCTCCCCCGGAAGAAACCCCTCCCCCCACTCCCGCCCCTCCCCCCTCCGATGACAAAGAGGGCGTGGCCACTTCCGGCCCCGCCCCTTCCCAGGAGCCGCCTCCCCCCCCCCAAAAATCCGCCGCCCCTCCCCCTCCCCAAAAAGAGGAAGAGGAAGAAGCGACTGCCGGCCCCTCCCCCGCCCCAAACCCCGCCCCCCAAGCCCAGCCCCGCCCCCACCCCAAGGAGCCGCTGCCGGCCCCGCCCCCACCCCGGCCACGCCCACAAGGGGGGAGGGGGGAGGGGCGGGAGCGGCCCAAGGGGGCGGGGCCGGAGGAGGGGAAGAAAAAGGACTCGGAGGTGCTGAAGCAGCTGAGGGCGGAGCTGAAGTGAGTGAGGGGGCGGGGCTATGCTAATGAGGGGGTGGGATATGCAAATGAGGGGGTGGGATATGCAAATGAGGTGGTGGGATATGCAAATGAGGTGGTGGGTTATGCAAATGAGGTGGTGGGATATGCAAATGAGGTGAGTGGGTTATGCAAATGAGGTGGGAGAGGGGCTATGGGAATAAGAGGCGGGGCCATGGAAATGGCGGTTGTTATGCAAATGAGAGTAATAAATTTAGAATGGAATTGGGGCGGGGCTATGCAAATGAGGTGAGTGGGTTATGCTAATGAGGTGGGAGAGGGGCTATGGGAATAAGAGGCGGGGCCATGGAAATGGCGGTTGTTATGCAAATGAGAGTAATAAATTTAGAATGGAATTGGGGCGGGGCTATGCAAATGAGCCGTGTGGGTTATGCAAATGAGATGGGTGGGTTATGCAAATGAGGTGGTGGGATATGCAAATGAGGCGGGAGAGGGGCTATGAGAATAAGGGGCGGGGCCATGGAAATGGGGGTTGTTATGCAAATGAGAGGAATAAATTTAGAATGGAAATGGGGCGGGGCTATGCAAATGAGGTGGTGGGATATGCAAATGAGGTGGTGGGTTATGCAAATTAGACCTGTGGGTTATGCAAATTAGGCCTGTGGGTTATGCAAATGAGGTGGGAGAGGGCGTGTAGGAATGAGGGGCGGGGCCATGGAAAGGGGGGTTGTTATGCAAATGAGATGAATAAATTTAGAATGGAAATGGGGCGGGGCTATGCAAATGAGGTGAGTTGTTATGCAAATGAGGTGGTGGGTTATGCAAATGAGGTGGTGGAATATGCAAATGAGGCGGGAGAGGGGCTATGGGAATAAGGGGCGGGGCCATGGAAATGGGGGTTGTTATGCAAATGAGAGGAATAAATTTAGAATGGAAATGGGGCAGGGCTATGCTAATGAGGGGGTGGGATATGCAAATGAGGGGGGTGGGTTATGCAAATGAGGTGGTGGGATATGCAAATGAGGTGAGTGGGTTATGCAAATGAGGTCTGTGGGTTATGCAAATGAGATGGGAGAGGGGTGTGTGGGAATGAGGGGCGGGGCCATGGAAATGGGGGTTGTTATGCAAATGAGATGAATAAATTTAGAATGGAAATGGGGCTGGGCTATGCTAATGAGGCGAGTGGGTTATGCAAATGAGGTGGGTGGGATATGCAAATGAGGGTGTAGGTTATGCAAATGAGGCGGGAGAGGGGCTATGGGAATGAGGGGCGGGGCCATGGAAATGGGGGTTGTTATGCAAATGAGATGAATAAATTTAGAATGGAAATGGGGCGGGGCTATGCAAATGAGGTGAGTGGGTTATGCAAATGAGGTGGTGGGACATGCTAATGAGATGGTGGGATATGCTAATGAGGTGTGGGATATGCAAATGAGGCCTGTGGGTTATGCAAATGAGGTGGGAGAGGGGCTATGGGAATAAGGGGCGGGGCCATGGAAATGGGGGTTGTTATGCAAATGAGAGGAATAAATTTAGAATATAAATGGGGCGGGGCTATGCAAATGAGGCGTGTGGGTTATGCAAATGAGGTGGTGGGATATGCAAATGAGATGGGAGAGGCCGTGTGGGCATGAGGGGCGGGGCCATGGAAATGGGGGTTGTTATGCAAATGAAAGGGGAATGAGGGGGCGGGGCTACTTTTTGGAAAATAAAGCTGGGTGGGGCTAAAAAGCCGGTGTGGCTTTAAATATGCAAATGAGATGCAAATTAGCTCAGGGAAGAGGAAGGAGAACCGGAACAAGGTGAAATTTTGGGGGAGATTTTTGGGATTTTTTTTGGCCAAATTTTGTGGGAATCGAAGCGGGGAAAAAACTGGGTGGAGCCCCAAGGGGGCGTGGCCACCCTGAATATGCAAATGAGCTGCTAATTAGCTGTTAATTACCCCAGGAAAGCCCAGGAGAACCAGAAGGAGATGAAATTTTGGGGGAGAATTTTGGGATTTTTTCCGGCCAATTTTTGTGGAATTTTTTGGAAAATAAATGTGGGAGTGGCTAAAAAGGGGTGTGGTTTTTAATATGCAAATGAGATGCAAATGATCTCAAGGAAGGGGGAGGAGAAGCAGAAGGAGATGAAGTTTTGGGGATGAATTTTTTTGATTTTTCTTTTGGGCCAATTTTTGTAGAAATTGTGGCAAAATAAAAGTGGGTGGGGCTAAAGGGGGGGTGGCTCTAAATATGCAAATGAGATGCAAATGAGATGTAAATTAGCTCAGGGAAGAGGGAGGAGAAGCAGAAGGAGGTGAAATTTTGGGGGAGATTTTTGGGATTTTTTTGGGCCAATTTTTGTGGAATTTTTTGGAAAATAAAAGTGGGTGGGGCTAAAAATGGGGGTTGTGGCTTTAAATATGCAAATGAGATGCAAATGAGATGCAAATTAGCTCAGGGAAGAGGGAGGAGAACCGGAACGAGGTGAAATTTTGGGGGATTTTTTTGGGGATTTTTTTTGGCCATTTTTTGTGGAATTTTTTGGAATATAAAAGTGGGTGGGGCTAAAAATGGGGGTGTGGCTTTAAATATGCAAATGAGATGCAAATTAACTCAGGGAAGAGGGAGGAGAACGGGAACGAGGTGAAATTTTGGGGGAGATTTTTTGGGATTTTTTTTGGCCAAATTTTGTGGGAGTCGAAGCAGGGAAAAAACTGGGTGGAGCCAAAAGGGGGCGTGGCCACCCTGAATATGCAAATGAGCTGCTAATTAATTGTTAATTAACCCAGGAAAGCCCAGGAGAACCAGAAGGAGATGAAATTTTGGGGGAGAATTTTGGGATTTTTTTTGGCCAATTTTTGTGGAATTTTTTGGAAATTAAAAGTGGGCGTGGCTAAAAGGGGGTTGTGGTTTTAAATATGCAAATGAGATGCAAATTAGCTCAGGGAAGGTTGGGGAGAACCAGAAGGAGATGAAAATTCGGGGCTGAATTTTGGGATTTTTTTTGGCCAATATTTTGGAAAATAAAAGTGGGTGGGGCTAAATCAAGGGGTGTGGCTTTAAATATGCAAATGAGATGCAAACGAGCTCAGGGAAGGAGGAGGAGAAGCAGAAGGAGGTGAAATTTTGGGGGAGATTTTTGGGATTTTTTTGGCCATTTTTTGTGGAATTTTTTGGAAAATAAAAGTGGGCGGGGCTAAAAATGGGGGTTGTGGCTTTAAATATGCAAATGAGATGCAAATGAGATGCAAATTACCTCAGGGAAGAGGGAGGAGAACCGGAACGAGGTGAAATTTTGGGGATTTTTTTGGGGATTTTTTTGGGCCAAATTTTGTGGGAATCGAAGCGGGGAAAAAACTGGGTGGAGCCCCAAGGGGGCGTGGCCACCCTGAATATGCAAATGAGCTGCTAATTAATCGCTAATTAACCCAGGAAAGCCCAGGAGAACCAGAAGGAGATGAAGCTGCTGCTGGACATGTACAAGTCGGCGCCCAAGGAGCAGCGGGACAAGGTGACGCTGATGGCGGCCGAGAGGAAGAGCAAGGCCGAGGTAATTAGCGCTAATTAGCGCTAATTAACGCTAATTAGGTCCTCATTAACAGCGTGGGTTCAGCCTCGTTACCATCCCGTGGTAATTAGGGGTTAATGAGCGGTTAAATGTTAATTAGGGGTTGGTAGAGGCGCGGTAATGGGGGGTAATTGGAGCTAATTAAGTGTTAATTAGTGAGTAATTAGTCAGTAATTAGTGACATGGGACCTGTGCGTTTTATTGCTGCTGTTAATTAGGTGTTAATTAGTAGTTAATGAGTCATTAGGGCTCATTAGAGATGCAAAAATGGCAATAACAGGAAGTAGTGTGGGAAATGAATTCCTAATTAAACGCTAATTAGCTTGCAATTAACACAATGGGTTTGGTTGGTTTAATGATGTTTCTTAATGAGGAGTTAATGAGTTGTTAATCACTAATTAAGGGTTGGCAGCAGCTGGACAAAGCAAAAATAAGAGTAAAATAATGGCAGTTAGATGCTAATTAGTGTTAATTAGGTGGTAATTAGTGCTGTGGAACTGGTCCATTTTATTGTAGTTGTTAATGAGGTATTAATTAGCTCTTAATGAGTCGTTAGAGCTCGTTAGCGATGCAAAAATGGCAATAACAGGAAGTTATGTGGGAAATTAATTCCTAATTAAACGCTAATTAGCTTGTAATTTACACAAGGGCTTTGATTGGTTTAATGATGTTTCTTAATGAGGAGTTAATGAGTTGTTAATCACTAATTAAGGGGTGGCAGCAGCTGGACAAAGCGAAAATTAGAGTGAAATAAGTGCAATTAGTGTTAATTAGGTGATAATTAGTGCCGTGGAATTGGTTCATTTGATTAATTAATTGATAATTAAAGGTTAATTAATGGGTAATTAACGAGCCGGAGGAGCGCGAGCGGTGCCAGAGCCAAAACTTCTTGATCTCATTAATCCTTCCCATAATTAATTACTTATTTGTAATTAATTCACTTAATTTAGTTTAACACAATTTATTTAGTGATGACTTAGTTAATTAATGACTAATTAGTGGCTAATTATTATTTAATTACTGAGCTGGAGGAGTGCGAGCACCACGAGAGCCGTAACTGGTTCTGGTCATTAATCCTTCTCGTTATCAGTTATTTATTAGCCATTTATCAGTTAATTAATGACTAATCAATGGCTAATTAATGGTTAATTAATTATTATTAATGAGTTGGAGGAGTTGCGTCAGAGCTGGCGGGAGCTGGAGGAGAACAAGAACCAAAACTCCTCTGTATTATTTATTAATATTAATTATTATTTATCAGTTATTTATTAGCCATTTATCAGTTAATTAATGACTAATTAACGGTTAATTAATGAGCTGGAGGAGCTGCGGCAGCGCTGGCGGGAGCTGGAGGAGAACAAGAACCAAAACTCCTCTGTATTATTTATTAATATTAATTATTATTTATCAATCATTTATTAGCCATTTATCAGTTAATAATGACTAATTAATGACTAATTAACGGTTAATTAACGAGCTGGAGGAGCTGCGGCAGCGCTGGCGGGAGCTGGAGGAGCGCGAGAACCAAAACTCCTCTGTATTATTTATTAATATTAATTATTATTTATCAGTCATTTATGAGCCATTTATCAGTTAATAATGACTAATTAATGACTAATTAACGGTTAATTAATGAGCTGGAGGAGCTGCAGCGCTTGGCGGGAGCTGGAGGAGCGGAGC